>SNQJ01S0016217.1:122656-143088 GCA_010110895.2 Picea sitchensis
AGGGTTTGGCTCCTTGTCTTTGATCTCGACCACCAATGACTATTTTGAGCGACATTCATCGGTGTTGTGCCAGGAGATTTTGTGGAAATCACACCATTTTCCGATGTCCTTCTTTGTCTTCCCGTGACCCTTGTTTTCCTATGTCTTGGACTGGTTTTTGGGAGACTGTTTGTTAGGGCCGTCTTTGTCATACTTTGGTTGTTGCGGATTTGCAGACCCGAATTCCCGTTTTTTCTAGTGCTTAAATTTCTACTTAATTTTAACAGTATATCGATAAGCAGCATTGAGTGATGATATGTCCAGAAAATCCATTTCAGTCTGGATTTATCTGTGTAGAGCCCCATGGTATTTCAGAACCAAATATCGCTCGGAGTCTTTGATACCCATATTGGTGCACAAGGTATGGAAGGTATTGGTGAACTGTGGAAATTTTTGGCCCCTCTCTTGCCGTAGTGTGGTCCATCTCATGTACTGGTCCTCATAGTTTCCAACAGGGTAATACTGTTCCTTTACCGCATCCATAAAAAATCCCAAGTGGGATCGGCCCCATATATTCCAGACTCCTCTATGGAAATTTGATCCCAGTAAGTTTCCCACCAATTTTTGACATGAGGGAGAGATTTAAGGAGTGAGAAGGTGATTTTTTCTTTGTCGAAAAAATTGTGAACAAAGAAATAACCTTCTAGCAGAGTTAACCATTTTTCTAGGGCTTATGCATCTATCTGTCCTTCAAATATAGGAATATAAAAATTAACTTGTACCTTGAAAGGCGAGGTGCCTCCAAAGTGGTCGCTTGATGAAGATGCGCCTAATGCTATCGATGGGCATTTAAGGATGTGGGTAAAACTCTCCATCATTTCATCCCTCTGTCGTGTGACAACTTGCTCAAGCAACAGATTGATAGGATCGTCTGCTCCATTATTTTTCTTTTCTTCTACCATTGAGGGTTTCTTGGGTGTGTGAGAGCTATTGTATTCAAGATAGACAAGCTTGAGACCCAACTTGCAATACTCGGACCTTGTCGGGGACATGCACTAAAAAAACGATCAAGAGCAGCCTTTTCTGATACCACTATTTCAGATTATTTTTGGCACGAAATGAGAGCGGAGATATAATAAAGAAATGCATAGAGATATCACATATATACAATAATATAACAAAAATATATCAAATATGCAACCATAAACACAGAGATACAGTAATACACGATTTCTATTAATGAAATAAATGTACAGATACTGTAATAATACATAGTGAAAGACTCGCTAGAATGGTGGCACCTTATCTCTGAGAAGAGATGTGACGACTACTCGCATTCGCAATAATATGATTACAATGAGGCTCTGAAGGCATTTTTACAATAAACAGGAATGCAAAAAACCCTATAAATCCAAAAACCTAACCCTAGGAGATGAAGCTCCAAAAGTCATGTGGGCCTCATTTGGGTAAGTTAGTACATCAACTTCACGGGGTCGTAACTTTTGCATACGATCTCTGTTTTAGGCGTATGATAGCTTGTTGAAAAGGTATTGTCGAGGAGATTAATTTAGGGGGATAAATAATTCCTTTGGATATCATTGAGAACCTCTATATTGAAAAACCTTCATTTAGGCCCTCAAAATGGCCTTGAAAGTTAAAACTTGCTAAAAATAGTAAATTGCCAAAATTGCCAAAAACCTATTTTGAGCCAGTTGGAAAAGGTGGGTGGCCACCCATATCCACCTGGATCAATTGATGAATACAAAATCAAGCACAAAATTATTTTATCATCAATGACACTTTGTATCATCAGGGAGTAGACTTCGTTCTTCGTCGTTGTCTGACTCATGAGGAAGCATATTTTGTGCTAAATGATTGCCACACTGGAGCATGTGGCAGTCAAGTGTCTGAGTTGGATACCGCTAAGGAAATCCTTTGTGATGGATAATTATGGCCCTCATTATTCAAATATTGTATATATATAGTTAAGAAGTGTCACCCATGTCAAACATTCTCTCAAAATATGAGGGCACACCCTGATCCTATGTTTCATGTTATTGTTGTTGGCCCCTTCACTAAGTGGGGAGTTGATTTCACTACATGCCACCCAACTTCTACTAGGGGGAATAGTTATATCATTGTGGAAGTAGACTACTTCACCAACTGGGTCGAAGCCATGCTAATGTTTAACAATGACAATGAAAACATGACACTCTTCGTTTTCAACCAAATAATTTCTAGGTTCGATATACCAAAAGAGATTGTCATTGGCCATGGAAGTCACTTTCAAAGTAAGATGATGATAGAGTTAACGTCAAATCTAGGTTTAAAACAAGAACATTCATCACCCTATTATCTGTAAGTGAATGTTCAAGTGGAGTATGTCAATAAGTATCTTAAAATGATTCTCCAATGGACAATCAATTCATCCAAGTCGAATTGGCATTTGATTTTATACTCAACACTTTAGGCATACCAAAATTCCATCAAGAATGGTACATGATTCTCCCCTTTCCAACTTATTTACGGGATAGAGGCATTATTTACTATAGAGTGTCATATTCCTTCTCTCAAGTTGGCAGTGGATGTGGCATCGCCATCCACCTACTGGGATATGGCACACAATTGTTTTTTGAAATGTATACAAAATAATAATGCAAATGCACATGAAACACACTCAGGAAAAACCCATAAAATAATGCATAAATAATAATGCAGGATGTAATTTAACACACAATGGACACTTATCTTAGTAAAAATATCACCAACTGCATGAAAAACTTCCACATTCCTCCCATCCTTAGAACAAACTGCTCAAAAATCTCAACAGTGGTTCAACCCCATGTTGGGACTAAATTCCACCCAGGTAAAGGAATTCTTGACCAGGATGATATATCTCAAACAATAGAAAAAAAATTGTCATAGGTTCCAACTAGAACAAACATCCTAAAGTCCCTCATTCCCCACATGCCTATTTCACCCCAAGAAATGTTCCCCTTCTCTATTCAACAGTTTCTCTATTGCCCTACTTATTTTCTGGGGCTTCAGGAATAGGTCGAATAGGAAGTCTCAGAGCCTTGTAGCTGCAGTCTAGCACCTTCAGGAGATCAATTCCCAACAAGTATCTCACCTAGAAAGAAATTCTAACGGGTCTGACAACCCACCTCTTCAATACACCATGAGCCTGACAACCTGCTTCTTCAATCTAGCTCTTAAGCTAACCAGGTACAAGTATAGGTATGGGTATGGTACTGGTTTAGGTAAGCTATAGGCACACTGCCAGTAATAGAAAGGTATGAAGGACAACTAAAATCCCTAAGTGTGAAATGGTGGAATGATAGGAAAATGCACTAAGTCTAAACTATATGTATGCATGTCCTCAACTTGACAGTTTTCATGTCGAGAATTACTTTGGCCCACTTGTCCCCATCCTTAGAACTCGGGATAAAATAATTATCCATACTTTATACTTTAAGGAATATTAATATAATATTTATTTTTGGCTTAAGCTCCCTAGCTTAGCCCCTTATCCTTAACTTTTATCACCCTTTCCCTAATTAGTGGATTTTAGTCCCCCATACTCTTTTACATGGTTGGTTTGTCACAGTGATGTTTTTTTCATTAATATTTTCATGTGAACCCATTTACATTTACCTACAAGATATACTCTCCTTTCTGCATTCTGAATCACTAACATTAGTACATTTTTAGTTACATTTGCAGTTTGGGCTCAATCTAGGGGTATTACATTCCCGTCCCCCTTATTTATACACTATCCATAGTGCAATATATACACATATACAACCAAAATTTCAAAAATTCTCAAAAAGATGTGGGTATTCTGCCTGCATAGCATCCTTGTACTCCCAAGTTGCATCTTCATGAATGTACTAGGTCCATTGGACCTTTACTAGCTCTATGGCTCGATTCTAGAGTTGCTTGATCTTCCAGTCCAATATGATCACCGTATGCACTTGAAAGGAACCTTATTGCTCCACTTGAATCACATTCCAATCAATGCCATGATTAGCATCAGGTATATTATTTTTGAGAAATGATACATGGAATACATTATGAGATCCAGGAAGGGAAAGCATGTATGCTATAGGCCCAATCCTCTTTAGGATTTCAAATGGCCCACAATAACGAGCTTCCAACTTTGAACAATTTCCCAACTTTAGGGAAATTCTGTTGGCCTTTAATTTCAAGAATACATGGTCACCCACTTTAAATTCCCTATGAGTTCTTCCCTTATCAGCATGGATTTTCTTCCGGTCTTCAGGAGCCTTTAAATTATGTTTTGTTTTCAAGATTTTCTCTTCCATTTCACTGAGTAATTTTGGCCCAACCACTGCTCTATCTGTTGGGTTTTCCCATCTTACTAGTGTGTTGCACCTTCTTCCATAAAGTGCTTCAAATGGGCTCATCTTTAGAGATGATTGGTGCCCATTGTTATGATCCAACTCTACTAAGTGTAGGTAGTCTTCCAATTTTCATGGTTTATCCATCACATACATCCTCAACATATCCTCAATCACTTGATTCACCCTCTTTGTTTGTCCACCTGATTTTGGATGATAAGTTGTGCCAAAATTCAATTTTTTTCCAAATCCCTTAAATAATCGTTTCCAAAAATTTGATGTAAATTTCCAATCTCTGCTAGACATAATTATCTTGGGAATACCATGTATTCAAGAAATTTCTCTCATATAAATATCAACAATTTTGGATGCCTTGTGAGTGAAATTTACTGGAATAAAATGGGCATCTTTAGTAAGCTTATCCACCACTACCATGATAGAATCATGTTGCTTGTTTTTTTTGGGCAGTCTGCTGATGAAATCCATTGTTAAAACTTCCCATTTCCACTCAGGAATGGGTAATGGTTGTAGAAAACTAGCTGGGTGTCTATGCTCAGCCTTGATCTTTTGACACTCCAAACATTTTGCAATAAAATCAGCAAGTTCTTTCTTCATTCATGGCCAATAATATTGGCTCTTGACAACTACAATAATTTTCAGATAACCTGGGTTCCCAGCATAAGGTACATTATTCATTTCGCTTAATATCATATTTTTCAATCCCTAGGAAATTGGTTTATAAATTGTTCCACTGTACATGAGAATTTCATCATTTTCTAGCTTACAATCTTAAATTTTCTGCTGCAAAATACCTTGCTGTAATTTATTTATTATTTCCATGTATTGCAAATGTGATTTTGCAACATCTAAGATTCGATATTTCAAATATGATTCGTACATGCCAATGGTTGTAGCATGAAGCTCATGTACCCTTCTGATAAGTGAATCAACCACCTTGTTCTATTTCCTTTTGATATGACTTATATCAAAGTCATATTCACTAAGAAATTCTAACCACATGCTTTGCCTGGCATTTAGAGTTGGTTGTCCAAATAAATATTTTAGACCATTATGTTCTATCCTCAACTCAAACCTTTTCTGCATGAGGTAGTTCCTCAACATCTTGAAGGCATGAAATATGGCTGCCAACTCCAAATCATGAGTAGCATAGTGCCTTCCATGCTCCTTCAACTTCCTTGATTCATAGCATACGACATACCCATTTTGACCGAGGACTCCACCAGGCCATTCTTTACATGCATCAATGAAAACAATTAATTCTTCATTTGGATCAACAATCCTTAGTATTGGATCACTTGTTAATAAATTCTTCAAGTGTTGGAAACTATTTTCACAATCCAATGTCCATTGAAACTTCGCCCCCTTCTTTTGAAAGGAATTCATCAGGTGTGTAATCTTTGAGATTCCTTCAATAAATCTCTTATAGTATCCTGCAAGGCCCATGAATGATTTGACCTTTGTCACATTATTTGGTGATGATCATCCTCTAATGGCCTACATCTTTTCAAGATCCACTGCTATCCCTTCCTTTGAAATGATATGTCCCAAATAATGAATTTGCTTTTAATAAAATGAACACTTGCTCAATTTGGCATACAACTGATGCTCCCTTAATACTTTTAATACCCTCCTCAAGTGTTGTTCCTGCTCTTCCTTTGAAATAGAGTATATAAGAATGTCATCTAAAAACACAATGACAAACGTATCTAAGTATTCTATGAAAATACCATTCACTAAACACATAAAGAGAACTAATTCATTTGATAACCCAAATGGCACCACTTTGAACTCATAATGCCCATACCTTGTTCTGAAATAAGTATTGATGATGTATCCTTATTTAATTCTTACTTGATGATAACCTGTCCTCAGATCAATATTGGAGAATATCTTTTCATCTTTCAACTGATCAAAGACATCATCGATCCTTGGCAACAGATACATTTTCTTCAGAGTTGCCTTGTTCAACTTCCTGATGTCAATGGAAAGTCTCAATGTTTCATCCTTTTTCTTCACAAATAATACTGGAGCACCCCAAGGTGACACACTTGGGCATATATACCCCTTCTTCATAATCTCTTAAAGTTGCATTTGGAATTCCTTCAATTCTATTGTACTCATCCTGTAAGGGGTCTTGGATATTGGAGTTTCTCCAGGAATCAGATAGATGGAGAAATCAATGTCTCTTTTAGGGGGTAATACAATAATTTCTTTAAATACATATTCAAACTCTTTTAGGACTTCATAATCTTGAATATTTGACACCTTATCTTTAGGTGTCTCTTCCATGTGTGCTGCAAATATTCAACACCCTTTTCTGTAACTTTTCATTGGCTGCAATGTTGAAATTTCTTTGATGGTTATTGTTGGTGTATAAATATGTTCAATATATTACACTCATTTATATGTTAATCTTGGATTCGTAATCGAAAGATTCGTTACACTATATGTGCCAAGAACAGGTAACCTACCTATGTCTGTTGTATATAGCTTAGGAAGGAAATAATTAATAACATAATACTATGTTTCTAATATTTCTAAATACTTCAGACAACTTCAAACTTAGAAGAGAAAACTGATAATAAAAATTCTCAACCAAAAAATCAATCATTCCAGTATTAAGAATTAGAGAGATGAACTTAAGAGATTGTTTCATGTAGCAATAAAAAACAATGATTGACAATCAACTCCATTCACTCTTGAAACAAAAATCAACTCTAACTATGTTCTATTCAAGCAAACCTTCTTTAGTACAAGGAACGATCAACATAACTGAGAGCCTTCATTATAGAACATGAAAATGAGAGATAAAGTCCTCTCGTTCCTCTACCTACTGAGAAAACTACAATCACAAACTCAAAATAAAATTTTCTTGACAATCCCACACATCAAACAATTAAATGCCAACCTGCAGTATTAGAAAAATAAACTATCTATTTGATTTAGTATCTGATTACTCACACCAATTTAGAAACAAATGATTTTATGTTGAACTTCTAAAATAGATTTGAAATCATTCACAACACACAACTGTTAAATACTCACACAATCACACAAAGAATATACAGGGAGGTTTACCTTGGTTGGGGTGGTGGGCCCTTCCCGAACCAACAAGGTACCTCTAAAAATAAAAATAGACTAAAACGTTCTAATCATACTCAGGAATTTCACAACAGATCATTTGTATTTCCTCAACTAATATATTGAATCAGTAGTTCATCATCTCATACATAAAATAAATATGTATCATATGGTTATTACGACTTTCTTCATTACATTCATCATTCCCTCCTTTCTATCGCTTATACAACATCCCTTATAAATAAGGTGAGCCGATACTATCAAGATCTACGAATAAGTATCAAACAGTTTTTAGAATATTACAATTGGTATTTATATTGAATCTTGAGGGATGGATTTCATCCTCATGACATGAAGTGCATGAGTGATGAAGTCGATCGTGATCTTGAAAACTGATTTGGACACTTTGATCCAACTGACTTCTTGGAATTTCCATCAACATGCTCGTTCAACAAGTGAATTATGAAAATAGGGGTTTGGTATTGGAATACACACAGTCGCAAATCTAAGTACCGGATTAGACGCACAGTAAGTACCAGAATGGCACATGACTTGGTACCGAAATGGCTTGGTGTCGGATTGGCTTAGTACTGGAATATGTTGTAGCTTGTAGTATCAAAATGTTGAGGTACCAGAATAGACTTGGTACCAGATTACGTTGTAGATTGTAGTACCGGATCAAAACTGCTTAGGAGTCAAACAATTAGAATCATACAAAAACAATCATTTAATTGAATTAACTCAAGAAAATTAAACAAATCATGCCTTAATCATAAGTTACCTCTCTATGTACATGAACAAGGTCATTAGGTATGATTATGGAGGAAACAATCAAGTATATGCTTATACAAGAAGCAAAATAGTCTCAGATACAGGGTAATATAGGGCATTAGAAGTGTCAAAATGGAGACTCAACATTTCCCCTATGTTGAAGTCATTGCATGTCCTCATGAAACAACATCAAAACTAATACTCAAAAACTTTCTACAAAATTGAACCATTTTTTGTCATTTCTCTGGTTGTAGGATGTTAAAACTAGAATATTCACTTCTCAGTTCCTTCTTAATTACTCTCATGTATTGGATTAATCGTAAGACTTTGTTGAGTTTAGCAGAGACCTCTTCATTCTCTTCTTTTAATTTTTCATTCTCTTCCTTGATGTGCCTGTCCAATACCTGGTACTTTGTAACTTCTTGTTTCAACTTCCCAATATTTACTATCAATTTGTGTTTGCTTAGAGATTTGTCCAGACTAAATGTGGTTTCTTTCTTGATCACCTCTTCTTGGGATTCATTTTCCTTTCTTATATCCCTCAAAGTTTCTGTCACCAATCCCTTTGTCTCAATAATCGTAGATCCATAGCCACTTCCTTTTTCTGGATAATTCGAGATCTCAATGGGTTCTTCTTGAAGAGAAGCCATATGTCGAATTGTTGTCTGCTTTTCCATGCTTCTGGTGGTCCTTCGTATTGGAGGTGAGACTCCTTCAGATGTGTTGATAAGGGTGGAATTATCCCCAAACAACTTCCTCTTCTTCATCTTAATAATATTTGTAGGCCTCGACACTTGTTCCTCCTGTGTCGATTTAATTTTTATCTTGAAGGAATGGAGTGTGGGTTCTGGAGTCTGCCCCTGCTGATCAGTATTTATTTCTATTCTGGAAGATTGAGGTGTAGGTTCTATTGTTCCTAAGATTTCACTTAAGGATCAAAGAGTAATGTCAAGGCATCATGAATTTAAGGAATGTTTTAAAAGGTGTCTTTTCTTATGTTCATTATATGAGAATTAACCCTTAAATGAAATTAATAACTAAATAGGACAGAGGTCCTGTTTCATTGTCTGAGTCGAGTAATAAAATCAAGTGATACGAGAGAAAATTACAAAACTGTTCAACAAAATGAGGCATCAGTGACAGATGAATCTTACCTTGTTCATAGTAGAAGAAAATATAGAGTGCAACCTTGAAAGGATATAAGATACAGTGATTCAAGTAGATTGCAGGTCTTGTATTTACTAATAGGAAATATAGAGGAAAATTTTCTTGCTTATCAAATGACCTGTGACATCCCCCAAAAAATAAAGAAAATAAAAATATTTTTAAAATTTAAATTGCTGGAAATTTATTTCCGTTTTTAGTAAATTCAAAATTGGAAATTTTTTGCCATTTATGGAAATTCCGAATTTTGAATTTTATAATTGTAATAAATGATTTTGATTGTTGGGAAGAGATCTGATTTGTCCCAACTAGATATGGGACTATGACACTTGTACAAAAAACATAATACTTTATATTAATTGCAGGAAGACAAATGGAACAACCATGTTAGAAGTAGCTGACCATGACTCCATGAGTGGGGAACATGTTGGAACTACCCCTGCGCTGATTTTTACAAGTGGAAAACTAATGATTTGGCCATTGGCGGCCCCTGAAAATCATGGATTTAGGAAGCTGCAAAAATCCCAAGAAAGGGAAAAGACCTAGGCAAGTTACAAATAAGCATATGTGAGGAGGCAGGACGTTGCTAAGTATGCTAGGAAAGAGTCTAGACTTTTTGTTTTCCACTTGCTGTTATGAACACTCGAAAGGTGTGAGGCAAGGAGAAAAGAGTATGAATTGAAGGATTGTGTTGTAGAGGGATTTCCATGTTCGCCCTTATGGACTCATGGTCAGGCTAGGGGGTGAATCGATCAAGAAATTGTGGCTGCTCAGTTCTACGGTTGGGAGGAACGTGGTTGTTCCCTTTGTTTTCTCCACAAGATAGTTCAGATATGTTACTCTAAACTCCATCTGTATGAATGGATTTTTGATTAGATATATTGTTCATGTTATAGTTATACAGAAAGGAGTTCTGTTTTTTTGTGTTAATGATCGTATAACTGCTGTAAGTCTTTTCCTGTACCTAAATAATTCAATATTCTACCTTTGTTGGACGAATTGGTTGTTGTTTTGATGGGATCCTTAACAATGGTATTCATGCAATAACCTAGATAATGGCTATTTGAGAATTCAGTGAATAGACTGTAGGATCTAATTGTAGATTTATTTTCTGGAAGTCATTTTTTTATTTCGAAAATATATAGAACCGAATACCTAACAGTGAACGAATAGAAGTAATATATGCGTACATACGATTCCAAACTTTAAACAGAGTCGGGTATGAATATCAATGAATGAACATAGTGTACATAAGTGTGTATATATATATATATGTTTTTTTTCAAAATATTAAACAAAATCGAGTATGTATATCAATGAACGAACATAGCGATTATATACATATATATATATATATATATAGGTTTCCAAACCTTAAACAGATTCGAATAAACATGAAAAGAGAGAATACATATATATATAGGTTTCAAAATCTTAATCAGAGTTGAATATACACATCAATGAATGAACAGAGAAAATATATATATGCGTAAGTGTATTCCAACCTTTAGAAAAGAAGCACAGAGTCAATTAGGTAACAATGCATGAACAAAGTTATATTTGCATATTTCTATGATTCAAACTAAGCAGAGTTGAACATGTGTCAGTGCACGAATAGAACCATTACATGCTCACATAAGTTCAAACTTTAAACAGAACCGAAGATTTAAAATTGAGCGAACAGTATTAAAATATGATTTTTTTCCATTCTGTAAATTTCAATCAAGGGGTTGAAACATAGGGCAGTGAAACAGAATCCAAGGAGTAGGACTATCCTAAACGGGATGATTTATTCATGCTAGCATTCTACTACAGGGAAGCGAATCAATAAATTCGTCGATACATCATTAACATAGACACTTCCTAATTATCTTATGCGCAAAAGGAATACAAGAAATTCAGGACTGTGGCATTTTCCATTATAGAATAACTAGCAAACAATTGCTTCTTTTTTGTTAGAAAGTTTTCCAAGAAAAGTCCAATTAGACAGTTTCGATAACAGAAGACTACACAGGCTGTCATCAACAAGATCCAACAATAATGGCCAAGATGACTAGTAAATTGTTCAGAATACAATGAATCATAGGGGTAATGTACAGAGCGTCGTAGATAAGATTTTTCCCAAAATAGTCATCACAACAGAAACACTACGAACATAATCGGGACTTCCATGCTTATTATTTTTAAGGAGCGATTTGAGAGCCATTTTTATGGAACCCGAGTACCTTTTCCATGTTGTACAGAAGCTGGTACCTACGCCGAGGAGTGAACATCCCTGTACACGGGAATCACAGGAAAGTGTTAGCAAAATATTAAACTTCAAATTATAAAATCGAATAGTTGAGGTCCACAGGGATGCCAGACTGCTTAACATAAAAACATCGCGACCTCCAGTGGTCGTGATTGGTTTGTAATCGTGACCCTAGTCGGGGAAAGTGATGCGTGGAACTTCTGGTGGGTACCTCGTAACAAAACAAAGTCCCACCATTAGTACAACGATACCCCTTTTCACACAGAGCTTTAAACAAAAAAAAAAGGGTTAACAGAGAAAGTAACACTGCGAACTCAAGAAGATCAATCTTACATAAATAGAACTTTATACGAACAGATATGAAGAATATGAGAAATGACATTATATATATATATATATATATATATACGAACAATCAACTTGCCAGGAAAGTATCCCAGAAATAATTTACCAGCAGACCATCACTATACTACAAATAGAATGCATCAAATAAAGAGGAGGACAGTTACGGTAGACCCTTGTATCTCTCTGCGACGAATGAGTGAACCCTTTCAGTGCTACACATATTTGCCTCCGAAATAGTTGTCCTTCTCAGAGTCAAGTAAAATATTCGGTCGAAAACCTATGGGACACAAACAGAGGGCGCATGGCCACAATGGTATAAAGAAAGGACCCTCGGTGTTAACCTCTACCCCAGTCTACACTGGAATTTTGGGAGAGATCACATAAACTCTGACTCCTATTACAGAATGTAAAAATTATCTTAAACACACTCATGAACCCTGTGTTTCCTTTTTAAAACTTAGGATTCGATAGTTCCATAGGGTCTTACTAAGTAGAAGGAGGTTGTTGTTGACTTCACCAACGAGGATCGCAGAAGCAACAACCCTTTCCTGTGCAACAATGCTCGGTACATATCCTCCTCTACGAAAACACAAGAACAAGAATGAGACTGCCAAAACCATAGAGGGGCGATCACCAATATTAACCATTCGGATGTACAAGCCATGTGCTAGGGCTTGGATGGCGCATCAGGATTGGGAAGAACAGGGGAACGAGGCGTTGGGACTAAGGCCAATTAATTCCAGGTCAGAGTCTTAACTTCCCCTGATAGATGCACCTGGCTTCCTTAAATGTGGAAGATACATAGTTTAAACAACAATATAACCATGACTGTCCAGTGTACATGATCAGTCGTTACACCTCAACTCTCTGAAGTGCTCCTCTTGTTACACCAACAGAACGAGGAGGGTAGTTAGTTAGTTACGCAATGCTCTAAGCGGGGCGAGTCGAGAACTGTTCATTATGGTGGAAGACACCAATTGTATCGTAACCAAAACGTAACATCAAAGAGAAGTGCTTTGTTACCCACACTTAATTTCACCTTTAACAATCATAGTCATCCTGGTACGCCCTTGGTCCTAATGTCGGCTCAGCTAGGTAAGGGTATAGGTAATTAATGGCAGGGTTATAACATGGTGCGTGCAAAGTCCACTCCATCCCGACTCCCTTAATTAGGAAAGTAGAAATACAATCCTTGTGTATGGGCAAATAAATCTAAGTATCAACATTTATATAGCATGATATAGGGGTTTAGGAAAAGGCCTTTTTTTTCATTGAAACTTCTCCTTGTGTTAAATAATATGTCAAAGGGTCACTCCAAGCCAAAAGGAGATGTAAGCACCCATCTTATGAAAGGATAATGTCCCTAGGATTTATTTATTTTTATGATAAATTTGAGGTTTATTACATGACCGATAACATGTGATTACAGTAGATGTTGTACTAAATTGCAAACACTCACTTATCAAGGAGTAACATAAAGAAAAATAGATATATGGAATACAAGAAGAGAACATAACTCAAACTGCACAAAATTTGGAATCCCCGTCGACACTTGTATTAATACTCACAAAATGATGAGTTTTCTTAGTTACAATACGACAAGAAGAAGCATGTGTTAAGTCTTTGAAATATGTATTTATACAAAAATGTTCTCAACCCTAAGTGGTTGGAATTCTCCTTATTTCTAAAAAAAAAAATATTACAATATAAAAACGTTTTTCCTTCTTGTTTGCCAGCTCAGAAAACTGTTGGTCTCTAATCATGACCTGTGCATCATTTGATCCCAAACATGTTGTCTTTTCCTTGATTGACGCACTGAATGCATCTGCCCACAAATTGCACCACCAACCTGAAGGGCTCTTTGGTATCATTTGCCTCAAAGGTATAAAACTTCCTTTCTATATGAGGTAGCTTATCTTCCACCCTCCTAGCTTCTAGAGACAGAGACTGTAGTATTAAGATAGGGTTGACTATCCATTTATTCATCAGAGTAAGGTAAACCTATTTCAATTGTAAATTTTTGGCCTGGGATTCTTCCATACTTGCTTTGAAATCAGTTTGATTTTTTTCCATATCAATTTGTCCTAGGGCCTCAGAGATATTATCTCTTCCCATGTACAATGAATCTTTGTAAAGAGCATAGAATTCTTCTTCACAAGATTTTTTCACCTCCCCGACCAATATTTTACTTTCAACTATATTAGCCTCCCAGATATTAAGTATTATATCTCCTCGGGTTTGCTCTGAGAGGGACAATCTGGTGACCTTGGCAACTTCCTCCTTTGTTGTTGACAAGACAACCTCCTGGAATGTAACTCTAGCTGCAGTAGCCTCCTCTTTTATGAAAATATTGTCTAAAGAGGGTTTTTCCAATCGATAATAGTCTTGAATTCCTTCTATTTTAGTCAAAAGGCCTCGTTGGGTTGATCCCATATTCTCATGTACCTCTAAATATTGGGCCTGGAAAGTTGATATCTCCATTGCTTCTTTTTCGGTCAGGCTTATTTTCACCTGCAACTATTTTACCAATTCCCTGCTTGCCTGTGAATTTCTCTGCATCTCATCAAGGCTAATATTGAGATGTTGAATTTCTTGCCTGTCATGGGCTCTAATATGCTCAAAGCCTTTATTTATCTAGCTCCTGACTTCCTTCTCTACATTTTTTATTTTTTCCTACAACTGGCTCACTAGCACATCCTTTTCTTCGAATTTCCTTCAGGTTTCCCATCGAAAATTGGTTTGTAGTGGAAAAGTCTCTAAATGAATCTTCCACATCCGTAGAGAAATCTGTTTCTTCTTGGGCTTGTCCATCATACAAGAATCTATGCTTCTTGATAGGCACACCCTCCCTCTGATGTATTTTTGTTTTTACTACAGCCTTTCTCTTCTTGTTAAAGAAGAGGTTGGAAGGGGGAATCTCTTCTACCGAAATAGGCGTGAGATCCTCTATGAATACCACTTCGGCGGTAGGGTTCCCTCTACTATATTATATTTTTGTGATATATTAAATAGGGATACCTATCTTGGTGGACAGATGTTTCACGACTATGTCAATAGATGGCTTTCCTGGTGTGAATGGTGGTTGTTCTTCTCCCTTTTTTATTGAGGCTTCAGCCTGAGATTTAGCTTGATCATCTGTTGGCTTTGTCAATGCAGTGTCCTCCACATGAATCAAAACCTTGGTTTTCTCCAGATGTTCTTGAGCATCATGTCCACTAGAACTCCCTGTTTCGGCGCTATGGGTCTCAATTCTCTGTGCAGCCAGAGGTGTTGACATGAGAAATGGGGCAGGTTCTCCCTTGGATTTTAGTGATTGATATTCTATAATATCATTAACCAAATTGTGTGAAAAAATATTGGCCCAATCAAAAGAATACCCTTATGCTATTTTCTTCATAATAGGGACCCACGGTAACGAGAAATGGGCTGTGTTTTCCCTTCCGTAGAGTCTACACATCATCATTGCTACATACATCATATGAGGCCCTAGTGAGGAAACTGCATATACACCATGGGATTCGGCTCTAAACTTCTCAGGGCGAGGGCACCAATCCTTAATTAATTCAGACAGGTTTCTTCCATATTAGGCACATTCCTTCTTGTCAAACTCCATTAGGAAGTCGACATTGTAAATGAAATTGGGTGTTGGAGACAATTTGTACATTACCTGTAAATTTTCTGTCCGTAAAGACCCAACTGCGGCCTTTTGTGAATTGAAGATGGTCATGGTTGGGATATCAACGTTTTCCATCACCCATCCAATAATATCATTGTAAGGCAGGAGACTAGGCCTCGTTGCTATCTTGCGTAGCTCTGGTTGTGCAGGAGTTTTGTATTTGGTAGCCACAGTCTCTATTTCCTCATCACCTGAATCATCTAGACAGTTGACCAATTCATGTTGTAGAATATTGAATACCTACCTCCAGGATTTAATGGTGTCTATGCTTTTGGGCGAAGTGTCAGAAAAGATATCTGTGTTCCGGCTCGAACTTTCACCAATCCCTTTAACCATTTTTCACGGAGCCATTACAACAATAAACCTAGCATTGTGTTACCTGTCACATAAAATGCACAAACTTATTATCTTTCTAAGCTTGTTGTTCTATGAAAACGCAAATAGAGTTCAAGCGTCAATATCTTTTTCACCTTAAGAGTATCAATTTACGCATATTTTCACTCACAATGTATTTACTTAATGGAAAATATTTATGCGGTATTTTTTGATCTTATTCGAAATGATTGTCGTATATCAAGTATTAATGTTTTTAATGTGTGGTGGTTCATGATCGGGAAAATCATATATGAAATTTGAATTTATCCGCGTTGTGATTCAGTGAAATATTAATCATGAGATAATCGTCATTAATGTATTAGTTAATTGCACTTATCGTTAAATAAATTTTGGAATTTTGGATCTTGGGATATCCTATAATAGTTCAAGATGTGATTTCTGAAACGTGAAATCGTGATGTGATTAATTAATTTTAATCATGTTTAACCCTTTTAAATAATCATGTTTAACTTCAAAAATTTCGGGGTTTCGGTTCTCAGGATATTGAAAGTTGCTCGAGGCAGGATCCCCTAAATGAGAAATTGCGATGTGATTAATTAATCGTTAATCATTTTAATCCTTAATTAACCAGGCTTAATACTTAAGATATTTTGGAAGTTCAGGATTTGGGACTTTGAAGGTGAGGCATGTTAACATATTTGAAGCACGAAACTCCAAAATCCAAAATCGCGAAGTATTGTTTGGTGATTTGATTTTCATTTTTAATGAGTAGGTGGCTCCATAGTTTCTAAGGTATTAGTATTGCTTGATTAGATGGAAGGGCTCATCGACGGTGAGAATCAAGTGCGCGTTGTTTTATTTTAAAGGGAGTGAAATCCATTTAAAGTCCAAAGTTTAGAAATATATATGTGTTCCAACAGGTTCAGAAATTTGTTTCTTTCGAGCCTTCCCCATTTTGAGATTTCCTTTGTTTCCACTTGCCATCCAAGGAGTTTATTCTAACTCACTAACCGATTTTTGAGGAGACACAGTAACTACCTCAGGGGTATTTTCCAACTCCTTAACTGATTCGTGAGGAGGTTCAATAGTTGCCTTAGAGATATTATGTGAAATATCATGTTGTTCTATCTTCCTCTTCTTTCGTTTCTTATTCTATGACCGTTTATCTTTAGGACTCAAGACTGAGCTAGATACTTTAAGCTGGACAATCTTCTTCTTCGTAGATGTGGTGGAACTTTATAGGCTGCATTCTGCTGACACACCCTCCTTTTGACCCTTTTCCTTGATTTTTATGTTGGGATCATGGATCTTCTCCAATTGGATGGCTGGTTCTAGTGATAGCTCAATGGCTGCTTCAGGAGCACTATCTGATTGTTCCCCTATCTCAGAGTTTTTCTTCTATCTTTTATCTTTTGGAATTGTGATTGGACTCATTCTCTGATATTGGGTGGCTTTCTTCTTTCTGCATGTAGCAGGCTCCCCTACAATAGAATTTCCTTTCTCCAATCCCTCCATAGGCTGGGATGAGCTGCGTGTAACAGTGGCTTCCTTTTTTCTGGATGTAGTAGGTTCCCCTAAAACAAAAAAAAAAATTCCAATCACTCAATAGGTTGGGATGAGTTGGGTGTAACGGTGCCTTATTTACCCCCTGATGCCTTCCTTCTGTCTTTCTTTTCCTTTTTTCTTAACCCCTCACTATGTATTCCTGCTTCCTGTGCCTCTACATATTTGGACATTCCTTCCTGAGCAAAATTCTGTTGGAGTAGTTTCTTCCAACTACCACCTTGTGTCCTTAAGGCATGGACAACTAAAAGTTTTATTAATCCATGGTGATGAAGTCTAGTTTCAGGTTTCTTGGACATTGATTTCACTCCTCTCACCATCTTATTTAAACTCATCCATAGGAAGTGAGGAAAATTAATTTGTGGCCCTCCTTCAAAATGTCATAAAAGTTTCAAATGATAAATGAAGGTTACGACATATGTCCCTTCACAGATGCGAAATCTCTACAAACTCATGAGCATCATCCAATATTCCTCTTTGATGTAGCTTCGAAGAATTCCCTTAGCCCAATCGGGGTCTTGATGTTCTATCTTGAGAAATTTTTGACAAAGATTCTTGTCAGATATCACCCTCTTGAAGTATTTTTATCCAACCACAGGGAGTCTTATAGCTTCTCCTATGGTGGCCTCCGTAATTGTCAACTTCATATCTCCAAACTGCACATTTTTTCCATCATATGTCTGTGCAAAAGCAAGAGAGACACCTTCATGGTGGCCTTTAAACTTTTCCAAAAATTGCACCCAACCATCCTGCTCATATTTCCCCCCGCAAGCTTGATATTTTTTTGTTTCCCTGTATAATTGAAATATGGGCTCATGCTTGTTGACCCCCATGCTAGCTTGAAACAATTCTTTAGGGCGTATGAGGTGTGGACAGAGGGTCGAGGTTTGAGTAACGGATTAGTGCAGACCATGATGGGGTACCAGAATAGCACAGACTATGATGGAGTACCGGAATAGGTATGCAAAGGATACGAAGGCACCGGATCACAGTTTAAATGCAGAAAGTGCGACAATAAAAATGGAAAATAACGCTCTTCTGGATGGCATATCCATTTAGAGGAGAATTTATAAATTGAGATTTAGTTTACACCAGTCACATCGACGGTAATGATGACATGGTAAGGCATGTTGAATCCATTAATGACTTACAGAGTCGTAGGAGAGTTGGCGTCAGACCATATTCACGAGAGTATTAGATAATGATGACAAGGGGAGTGGTCGTTATGATCGGGATTCACGAGTATGAAATTGGATGACGTCATCGGGATCATTGTTTGATATGCGAGAAGATGCGGTTTGAGTCATTCATATGGCACGATATTGATTCATGGGGGTATGACGTTTAAAAACATAAGGCATGAAATAGATCTTGTAAGAGACACAATTACCTCATACCCTCGGTATTTCGGGCAATAGGGACATTTTCTTTATATGTAAATGTATATGAGGAATTTTACAGAAGTTCGTGGTAGGGAGTGTGTCATGATTCGAGAGCCACCATATGTTTAATGCATAATCAGTCTACTTTCTTTAATAAAATGAAAAATGTTAAATTTGTGTGTCCTAGTACAAAAATCACGCAACAACTTGAAAATATGATTAGAGCTACCAGTCACCTTATTACCAGTATGAAATCACCTGAGTGCAGAGTTATGGTTAGTACCAAAATAGCCCAGGGTTCCTTCTTTTGGTACCAGATGGGCACAACATGTTGGTTCAGTAACAAAATAGCACAGGGTTCCTTCTTTAGTACCAGATCTGGTTCAGTACTGAATGAGCACAACAAGATGGGTCAGTATCGTAATAGCGCAACAATGACCATTGGTACCGAATGAACACAGAGGCGATCATTGGTATCGGATAAGAACATATGTGAACATTATATTCTAGTGCTTGAAGAGATTTTGACACAGTACCTGGTGGTAGTTCCTTGTAGAAGTAGCTGGTGTTCTGTGATCTGATTCAACTGAAAAACCATGTAGATCGAACAAATACCAACACTTAGGAATTATGAGTTTGCATTATAAAAATGCAAAATTAATTTCGTGACTAGACTCCAAGTTATGTGACAATAGGGTATTCTGGAATTGGATGACCATTGGTTGAGATTTTAGAACCCTCCTCCTTTTAGAACCAGGTTGATCACTGCTTGTGTTGGAACTTCCTTTCTATTAAAAATAATAATAATCCTAACTACTACTTTTCTGTGGATTTTTCTCGATCCCGGATTAGTTAATTCTCGTCGATGTTTTCAATTTTAAAGAGTCTTAAAAACTTAAAGAAAACTCTTTATACCCTACTGTGGATTTTTCTCGAGAGCGGGCCAGTTCCTTCTCACCGGTGTTTTCAATTTTAAAGAGTCTGAAAAACTTAAATAAAACTCTATATATTGTCCCATGGATTTTTCTCAAGCCTGGGCTAGTTCCTGCTAGCCAATGTTTTCATTTTTAAAGAGTCTGAAAAACTTAAAGAAGAATCCATTTGGTAAATGTCCTCCTTATTCATTTATCTACATGAGTGTAATGGCTCTAAATTAATTATAACAACCATTAAATTAGAACACCACAGTAAAATTTAGAAATTACTTAATCTACCACATTCGAAATCTAATTTTTCATAGTAATAAAATTTAATATCAATTTACCTCAAAACAATTCATAACTCTAACCTGAACCTGATGTTGTCGTTGCTTCCTTAGCTTGCTTTTGCCGCTTGCTTCCTTAGCTTGCTTCTTTAGGACACCACCCCAAAACCAACCTCCCTGCCGATTAGTAGCACCTAGCCCTAGGATATCAACGGATATCCTAGCCCTCCGAACCCAAAACCTCCAGCAGCCCCCCGGTGCACTGTAAATTCCACTCTGTCAATCCTCAAGCTCTCCC
>SNQJ01S0016217.1:146800-180759 GCA_010110895.2 Picea sitchensis
CTGCCGTTGTTACCGATTCCCCTAGTATAAAAAAAAAAAAAATATAGGGTAAATGAAATTGGCTTGCAGGAGTTTCTGGAGTTCTTCTTTCACTATGTCTTTCAAGGTTGGATTCATTCTTCTTTGGGGTTGACTAACAGGTCTGATTTGATCATTAGTGTAAATATGATGCATATAGGTGTCTGGGTGGATCCATTTCATGTCGGAGTAATCCCATGCAAAAGCACCAGATTTCCCTTGAATCATTTGTATCAACTTATGTTGTTGATCTGTTTCTAAGCTAGCATTGATATACAAAGATTTCCCAGGACTGATTTCAACAGCCTGAACAACTGATTCTTTCCCTTCATCTATTTGTGAAATGGTGGCTACTGTAGAGGTGGAAGGGTGCCAAATTTCTTGGAATTCATAGCTAAAGATATGTGTATAGTTAGGAAAAGATTGAGGATATTCAATGCATGCTGAATCAGCCAAGAATAGACTTAAAATTTGTTCTTCAGTTTTCTCTTGAACTCCTTTTACTTGTTCAAGTGTCAACAAGGGATGAGTACAGTCCTCCTCCCCATATGGATTCTCCAAACAGAGAGGATCGTCAGTGGCTGGTTGGGCAGGGGGGAAAAGGATAAGTTTTTGACTTTGAGTGCCATTGGAAATTGTCATCTTTCCAGATCGACAACTAATAATTGCATCAGCAGTGGCCAACCAATTCCAATCGAGTACTACTGGGTTTCTTGGTTTGGAGGATTTGGGATGAATTACTAATAAATCCACAGGGTATACCCAAGAATCCAAGGTAACTGTTATATCATCTAAATTTCTTGTTGGGGTGATTACTGATTTGTCTGCAACCTCCAACAAAGTTTGTTTTGGTCTTAGGTGATCTAGTTGCAGTGTTTACATAGTGTTTACTGACATAACATTTATTTCTACCCCTAGATCAATCAGTGTGTTTGGAAAAGAAACATAATTAATTTCGATGGTTACCACTGGGTTTCCTTAATCACTATACTTAGATGGCATTTCTGTTATAAAATCTGACAACTGTCCAACAACCTCTATGAAAGAAGGCTCCTTCCTCTTTCTCCCTAGCTTTTTAATGCAAAGTTAGCTTACAATTTTAGCATAAATAGGTATATCCTTGATGGCCTGTAGTATGGGGATCTTCACACATATATTTCTAAGTTCAATCTCTAGATTATGTCCTAGATGTTCCTTAGATTTCTTCACAACTAACCTTTCTGGATAAGGAGGATTTGTTTTATGAGGTGTTTCTAGTACATGAGAATTGGGAGGAGGAGTTTCTTGTTGTAGAGGAATATTTATTTCTTCATTTAATGGATTAGCCATCTGTTATTCTCTTTGAAATGTTTTCATATCTATTTGTTCTTCTTCTTGATCTGTGTGATTATCTACTTGTTCTTCTTCTTGAATGACCACATTAGGATTTGTTTTATTTACAACCCTCCCTGATATTAATTCAATTACATTAAATTGAGTTGGAGTTATTACATAAGTGGGGAAGGTTTGTACTTCAAGGTTTTGTACAAGTTCTGTAGGCTTGTTATTCGTATTAGGGATAGGTTGTGCAGGAATAGGGGTAGGCCGAGGAGGGTTTTGAATAGGTGCAGATTGCATTTTTTATTGCATATTTGGAATCATAGGCAGTGCAAGTTGTTGCTATAGCTGTGGAGGTGGAGGAAGAGAAGGAGGATTAAATCTTGGGAGCAATTGAGAAATATTTGAAGGGTATTGTGGATAGGTGGGAAAATTTGTTGGCTGAAAGGTAACATTCCCATATGCAGGCCCTCTCCATCCTTGTTGCCAAGGTTGGATTTGTGGATGTTGTGGTGACCATTGACGATAAGATATGGGAGGTACCCATTAATGTTGTGAATATTGTGTAGTAGTTTCTTCAAACATATTGGGATTTTTTTTGTCTCCATGTCTTCTTGGGGGGTTAAGACGTTTCATGAGGTTCTCCTCCTCCCTTGAATATGGATTTAAGTCCAAGTAAAGAAGGGCACTCATTAGTAGGATGATCCTCTGTATAGAGGCCACACATTTCAATAACATTAAGGGGGCATGTTGGCATAGGGGCAGACCGGGGGTTCAACGCTTCAACAACGCACCAACAAAACCTTAACTAGCATCCCTTTCGGCAACACCTGTGAAGCAGATGAAGTCTCACCCGAGGTAGAAGTAGGCGGGGTTGTAGGACTCCAGTGTCTACAACCTAGATGAGACACAGATATTTGATCAAAATACTTAATAGAGAACTTAGGAATTAATGTTCATTAGTATTTGACTCTTATTCACATCGCAGGTAAAAAACCTAATTATAGAGCAACGCAGTATTCAACAAGATCTAAGCATATATAACCATTTAGCACATAGCATAAAATAGATCTAGCATTCATTCATGTTATTAAGCACTAATATACTACATCAAATGTATCTAACATACATAAAGATTCAACACTAAGCATAAATCAAATCAATAACACAAAGAAATCACAACACAGGATATATGTGGTTCACCCCCAGCATGGGGATACATCCACCAACTCTTCTCCTTATTTATTATCTTCTTTCAATCTTCTTACATGCACAGAGCCCTAAAACCCACTCCAAATAGGACAGGAGATTTGCGCACACTTCGCCAGATGCCCTTTCCACGAGTTTGTTACAACACATAGCCCTCTTACAATCATTTTCACTTAACTCTGCAAGTTCTCAACACATAGTATGCACAGAGCCTTTACAACTAATCTCACTTAGCAACGTTTACGTATCTTGCACAAAGACAACTTAGGTCTTCTCTTATATTCTGCTTCTTACAATGCCTAGCTACTTATTTATACATTTACAGATGGGGCCTAAGAATGGGTAAACCCATGGGCCGACATACCATACCTGTTACATAAGAAATAAACCCAAAAGTCTTGTAAAAAGGGGGCGAGATCCCACGATCTCCACTTCTCCTGGGCTCTCCATCTTCGACCTACCTGTCAAAGTCCCAAAAATGGTCAAACACGACCAAGGTTCTCCAAAACTTGGTCGAGGGCCAACAGGCCCCCAATGCTCACCTGTGACTCGTTGTGAGTCACTCTGATCTGGGAAAATCTGCTTCAAAGGCCTCAAGCTTGGCTTGAGCTACCTTGACTTGCTGCCTCACCAGAGTCTCCTGCTTGACGAACTCTTGAATAATTTTCTTGTTGACAGGTCCTTCCAAGCGTTGTTTCATTTTGGTGACCATATGTTCCAGTTGTGCACCTTGTCCTTCAATCTCCTCAAAAAGTGTGTAGGCTTTGTCCTATACCAGCTAAAGTCCCTGGGTCACTTCCATGAATTTACTTTGGATGGCATGGACCTACTGCTAAACTGCTTGTTGTTCTTGTCACCTTTTCATATTCTTGACCACTGACAGTAGCTTCAACTGTGCCTATACTGTCGTTTCTTTTTTCTTGGCTTCCTAGAGATGTGACTCCAATTTCCTTAGTTATGGATCCTCTGCAAGGCGCTCATAGGTATGCGCACTTTTATTGTTGAGTTTTTTGCATTCTAAGGCCAATGCCTTGATTCTTCCGACTGCACTCCAGGCAGTTTCTTCCCTCCAATATTGCACTTCCCGTGGAGTGCTCGACACTGATTGCTATTCCATTTCTACTACTATTTCTTGGAGCTGCTGAATGGATTCAACGAGCTTCCCCACTTGGCTCTCAACTATTTCCTCTTCCATCTGTGTCAGGCCCGACACAGAGTGAAGTACTCTAGTGACTGCTTCTTTAACTCCAATCTTCTCCGCGAGCATTTGTTATTTTTCTTTCCGGAGCTTCTCTCTGTCCTCTGTAAACTTCACCTCGAAGTCATCTTTCTCTTTTTGAGTAACCTGATGTTGCTCTAGGAATTCCTCCTTATCTTGCTTCACAGCCTCTGCGGCCTTCTCTTTTTCTTCCACCTGACGAAGGTGAGCCTCTATCACATCTTCTATTCTATGTAGCTAGCCAGGATCATCTCCTACTTCTATGGCCCCTGATGACAACGATGTAGTAGATACTGCATGGCTCGAATAAAGAACCTGTTGTACCCCTTTGGGCTCTGCCTTGATCTAGTCATACATTGTCTCCTTGTTGGCTTCGCTTCGCTGCAAAATTTCCTCGGACGTATCTGATACAACTGTGATGATGAGGTCAATATCATCCACCGTAAGTATAGTCTATAAGTGGGTCTTATTGGCACGTGACTTCTTCCATGTTGAGGGTTTCTTTGGAGAAACCTTTCTTTTCTTAGATGTCTCTGTCTCCATAAGGGGATCTTTAGGTAGTGTTACTTCACCCTGTTCCTTCTTCTCTTCTTCCCCTCCATCCTCTTCTTTGTATACTTTGTCACCTCCTCCCCCTTCAGGTGAATCTGGTGTAGTCTCCTCTGATGTGTTGTGCATTTCATGTACTTCTTCCTTCTTTTTCCTCTTTTTGTTGTTGGGTCCATCATACTCTTCAGAAGTAACTACAGGACTTTCGATGAGGTCAGGGTCAGAAAGTTATGTCTGTTCAACTAATACAAGGAATTCCATAGGCCATTCCTTGGTTATTTCCTCCATATATTCCTCAGTGATTTTGTAATAGGATTGGAGCTCTTCCTTATGTTTGTCTCCACACGCATTGATGTAAATTAAGTGCTTTTCAGTGCAGAACTTCACTATTGTCCTAAACCTATGAAGTGTATTTGGCGTCATGCAAGGGAAGGATTCAACGGCCCTCTTTATCTGCAAGTAGTAGGTTTGGAACACCATATTGGACTACCATTGCTTCACCATGTCGCTCAAATACCATAGGGTAGTGAACCTTGTGACCAGTGGTTCGAATGACTCGACTTCAGGGAAGTTTTCTCCCTCTGACATCTCCCAAGCGATGAAGGCAACGAGAATCAACAACCAGTTGAAGTGAAACTCGTAGCCCTGGTCTTGCGCTTCACGACAATATTTATCCAACTGCTTGATGTTGTAGCTCGCCCAGTTCATTTGCTTGCCTTCAATGCATTTTCCTGCGAGGTCGATGACAAACCCTGTGACCTGCGTTGGTCTATTCTTCCTGACGTGATTTCCTGCTATCAATTCACAAGGTATGCACATTTCACCATTTTTTATGGAGGCTACCTTGTAGCCCCTCTTTCCTTTCTCCACATCGTCGTAGGTGTCCTTTATTTGTTGTGCTAGGGCACAATCTGCAACCTTCCCTGGGTAAAAGTCCTGAGGGTCTGGTCCTTGCATGCTCAGTCTAGTGATCTGGTGGATCAATGTCAGATCTACAGTGATGCACCTATCTAACCATAGTTAATCACAATGGTAGCACAACAAGAGGATTTTAATGCACGCACTAACCTCCTGATGTATGCCGAAGTGTGGTATCTTCATCACATTAAGGATGGTTGTACTTGTGATGTCCATGGTCCACGAGTGGGGGACTATCTTTGAATTCTTCCCCATTGTCTATGTCAAGTACTTATGTGGTGCGAGCATTCCATAATTCTTGCGGTATCCCAAGTTGAAATCACAGATCTTTAGCATCATAATCTATCCCAATTGCAATCCAACTGTGTGTATCCCCTTCGAGAGGTACGTAGTGATCAGTGTATAGTCGAAGTCCCTTGAGACACTGTCATGACTAACCGCTCTAGCTAGAGGTGGGATATAGTCAGGTAGGACCGACAGAATGAGCTTCATGTTTGCCAAGTCATCGCGATGCTTGCTCCCTTTCTCTGTCGCAGTTTGGGATGGCCCAAATCGATGTGTAGTTGATGGGGAGGCTTGCAATCCTCTTGTCGATGAGGCTTGTGCTCCTGCTGACATGACCTTCTCTTCCATGAGGTCAATCAAAATATCTTCGGCAAATTTCTCCACTTCCTTAAGGTCACTCGACATGCACGCTCGTGATCAAATGTTTCATATAGGTGGACAAACACTCAAGGTAATAAGAACATGTGGAAAGGTCTCAATAAGAACTGCATGAAAGAAATTAGTTCTCAATGAGCTTGGTTAATTAGAATTTTCAAAAGTGTCCCCGATGAAACATTCAATGGGTTAAATAGAAAAAAATGTAATAGACTCCTCCAACGGGCAGGAATTCCTCAATCAATGAAATTCCATCCGTTATGGCACGGTCCCAACGGTCCAATGGCGATCTTTACAGAAATAACTACATTTCTAGCCATTATGGAGCATCATTCTAATGGTCGAGATGCCTCCAACGGTCATATTTCTTCTCCATGGCGAAGTGCCAGTCTGTGATGTCCTTCTATTCTGGCAAGGTTAAAGTTCTGCAAGCCTTCCTTCTACGAAGTCCTCTCTGGAACCTCCTGCAATGTTTCTATCTTTTCTTTCTTCTTACTGAGATTTCTTGCTTTCTTTTCGGTGATCTGAATCTCTGGATTCCTCCTTCCATTATTGTTATTATATTCTCTTATCATAGTAACTTCACCCTGTTGAGGGTCTTTCATAGGGTTCGAGGGTAATACTTTTTATTTTACTGTTTCTGAAGTAGGTGCTCTTCTCTTCTGCATGGATAATTTCTTTAATCCTTCTTGTGTTCTTTCAACTTCGACAACCGGGTCTATGGCCCTCAATTGCTTCGAATTGTTCTCTTGTTCTTATATTAAGTGTGTTATTCTCTTAGCCATGAAATCCATTAATTCTTTCTTTTTTTGTTCTATAGCTTCCTCTTCTTCTCTCCTTTGGATCTGATCTCTCTCAATCCAAGTCCTTCCTAACAAAAGTGCAAAATGGGCGTTGTTCTCAACAAACTTAATGACCTCGAATTCTTATTCTATCGATGTTCCATGAGAACTCATAGGTGCATGGGTTAGTCTTCCACATAGGGTTATCAGTTTTCCTTTAAACAATCCTATTACTCCCAATGAAGGAATCATAGCAGGATTTCCTAAAATTTCCCAAGTTCTTTCTGTCATGATATTAACATGTGTTTATGCGTCCAATACACAGTCTATGTCGAAGTCTCTTATTATTTATTCTATGCAATCTTTCTCTTTTAAGATCTCTGATAAATTGATGTCTCGGTGATCATTAAGTGTTTCTTTCATCTGCAATAATATAGCCTCAGATTATTTCTGGTTCTTTGGAATATTCTTAGTCTCTTGACCTTCTTCATGGTTTTCTTGTCTCATGTTCATCTTCTCAACTTTAGCAATCATTCTAGGGAAATCTAAAACTTCATGTCCAGTAGATTTACAACAAAGGAAAATGGGACCTCTACCAAGGCATTCCTTAGCAAGATGTCCCAGTCTTTTGCAATTATAACATAATTTCAATCCTCTCTTTCTCTTAAACGATCTCCAACCTTTCATGTACTCCGCAATGGGTTCACAGTGATGGACCTGCAAAAAATTCTTTCTAGGATCCTAAATCCGCTTGTTAGTCCAAAAATTATTTCTATGCATAGGAATAACATATCTTTCACTATTTCTATCAGATCTATTCATATCACATCTTCTTTCTTCTAGTTGTGCCCTAGTTTTCAGACTAGGATGAAATCTATCAAACATACCTAGATTCATTGTTTCAAAACAAAAAATTCCACTTATCTTACCATTATCAGAGAAAATGAATTTTAGATATTACCTCTTTTCTGCAGATCAGACTTCTCTTCTTAGCACAGAGCTTCACAAGTCAAGTAGAGTACTGCGTACTACATCAACAGATCGACGCACAAATATTTTCTCTTTTCCTTATTTCCCAACAATCACAGTTTCAGGTCCCGGCAAAAGAGCCATTTGTTGGCACAGGGGCAGACCCGGGGTTCAACACTTCAACAACACACCAACAAAACCCTAACTACCATCCCTTTTGGGAACACTTGCGAAGTAGATGAACTCTCACCCGAGGTAGAGGCAGTGAGAGTTGTAGGAATCTAGTGTCTACAACCTAGCTGGGACACAGATCTATGATCACAATATTTAACAAAGCACTTAGCAATTAATGTTCATTAGTCTTTGACCCTTATTCAAATCACAAGTAAAAACCCTAATTACAGAGCAACGCAACATTCAACAAGATCTAAGCATATCTAACCATTTAGCACATAACATCAAATAGATCTAGCATTCATTCATGTTATTAAGCACTAAGCTACTACATCAGATGTATCTAACATACATAAAGATTTGACACTAAGAATAAATCACATCAATAACACAAAGCAGTCACAACACATGATATACGTGGTTCACCCCCAACGTGGGGATACGTCCACGAACTCTTTTCCTTCTTTATTATCTTATTTCAATCTTCTTACATGCACAGAGCCTCAAAACCCACTCTGCATAGGACATGATATATGTGCGCACTTCGCCATATCCTCCTTCCCAGAGTTTGTTATAGCACAGAGCCGTCTTATAATCACTTGGACTTAACTCTGCAAGTTATCAACACATAGTATGCATCGAGCCTTTACAACTAATCGTACTTAGAAACCTTTACATATCTTGCACACAGAAAAAGTAGGTCTTCTCTTATCATCTTCTTCTTATAATGCCTAACTACTTATTTATACATTTACATATGGGGCCTAATCATGGGTAAACCCATGGGCTGACATCCCATACCCTTTAGATAAGCCATAAACCCAAAAAGTCCATAAAAGGGGGTGAGATCCCATGATCTCCGCTTCACCTAGGAGCTTTGTCTTCGACCTGCCTATCGAAGTCCCAAAAATGGTGAAACATGACCAAGGTTCTCCAAAACTTGGTCGAGGGCCAACAGGGCATTACTTTTCAGGATGCTTTTTCCTACACCGATGACAAAAAATTGCCAAGGCAACACCGATGACATAAAATTTCCAAGGAAACACTTTGTTCCTCTTGTTTCCTTTTGATTTTTATGGTATCAAGTTGGGAACTGATGGTGTTTAGGATGTTTGTTTTGAATTTTTCCAATAGATTCACTAGTTCATTCCTAGTAACACCTCCTGATGTGGGTTTAACAATTTTGTTTGTAGGATCCTTTACACTGTTTCCAGTTTTGGCTTCACTACGGGAGTATCTTTTACAATACTTTTCTATGTATGCAAATTTCTTTTGGTACACATCTCCAGAACTCATGAGTTTTATTACTTCAATGCAGTCATCCCTCACACCCTTTAGGAAGATAGTCCTAGCTATAGTTGTGTCTAAGGAAAGTTTCTTAGTATTTTGGTAGTTGTATAGGAACCTCTCTAAGTAATCTTCCAAGCTTTCTTCCTTAGATTGCTGCATTTTAAATATGTCATTCCTAGCATCCCTAGGTCTACAGTAATCTTGATATTTCTGGAGGAAGGTCTCCTTCATTCCATCCCATGATAAGATAGTGTGTTCTCCTAGGCTCATAAACCACCTTAGTGCTGAATATTTTAGTGTATCTAGAAAGAGTTTTATTTTTTGTGCATTATCAGTGTAATTATAACTTCTACATAGTATATCAAATTCAAACAAAAATGAGTCAGGATCTTCTTTTGACATACCATGGAAGTGAGGCAGTGAGGACAATGGAATTTTTTTCATAGCAACATCTCTGGCGATGTCCAGTATGGGGAATCCAAATGTCTCTATTTCATGAGTTGCATTTACCTCTTCTTCTGCCATATCTCCAAAAAATTTATAGGGTGTTGGTGATGTCTCTTCACTAAGTGATGGTTGAACCACTTGGTTTTTTGGTATATCTAGTTGGTGCAATGTTTTGTGTGGTTCTCCAATGGCAGATGCAACCTCCTCTATTACTACCTTTGTTTTTTTTTCTAGCTTCTCCTTCTGATGGGGCCACCAGTGATTCCCCTCTTTTTTATTGTCTTATTCTTTCAATCTAAACGATGGCTTCATATTTAGTTCCTTTGGTTGTTGTTTCAATCATTTCCTTTGAGCTCTCTCTTCTGAGAATTTATCCTGCACGAATTTTGGATGAATTAGTGTGTGGCGGCGAGGCGAGTTTGTTGTTTGTTTTTCTAACTTTTATGAAATTTTGGGAGCAATAAATCTACCTTTATTATCCCTATACCTACTCATAAAGGAAATTTCAATACAAAAACACAAATTTCTAACTATCAAAAGTAAGAGGATAACCTGAATTTGGAGAAACCCCACCAAAGTGGATGCATAGGTTCTTACCTCTTGTATTATATTCTCTCCGCCCTCAGATTGTCCTTAAATCCAATCCAAACTCATCAGACCAATAAAAAATTCAAAATACTACCTATTCTCGTTTACAACTCCCTGACAATGGCACCAAAATGTTGGTGTATAAATATGTTCCATATATTACACTCATTTATATGTCAATCTGAGATTTGTAATCGAAAGAGTTGTTACACTATATGTGCCAAGAATAGGTAACCTACCTATGTATGTTGTATATAGCTTAAGAAGGAAATAATTAATAACATAATACTATGTTTCTAAGATTTCTGAATACTTCACCAAACTTCAAACTTAGAAGAGAAAACTAATAATAAAACTTCTCAAGAAAACAGTGAATCAAAAGGTTATGTCTTAGGGAACAAGTATGTTCATTCTAGGCTTATGAATTAGAGAGATGAACTTAATATTGTTTCATGTAGCAATAAAAAATAGTCATTAACAATCAACTCCATTCACTCTTGAAACATAAATCAACTTTAACTTTGTTCTATTCAACCAAACCTTCTTTAGTACAAGGAACGTATAGCATAACTGGGAGACTTCATTATAGAACATGAAAATGAGAGATAAAGTCCTCTCATTCCTCTACCTACTGAGAAAACTACAATCACAAACTCAAAATAACATTTTCTTGACAATCCCACACATCAAACAATTAAATGACAACCTGCAGTATTAGAAAAAGAAACTATCTAATTGATTTAGTATCTGATTAATCACAACAATTTAGAAATAAATGATTTTATGTCGAACTTATAAAATAGATTTGAAATCATTCACAACACACCACTATTAAATACTCACATAATCACACAAATCATATACATGGAGGTTTACCTTGGTTGGGGCGGTGGGCCCTTGCCGAACCAACAAGGTACCTCTAAAAAGATAACAGACTAAAACATTCTAATCATACTCAGGAATTTCACAACAAATCATTTGTATTTCTTCAAATGGTAAATTGAATCACCAGTTCATCATCTCATACAGAAAAGTAATATGTATCATCTAGTTCTTACGACTTGCTTCACTAAATTCATCATTCCCTCCTTTCTATCGCCTATACAACATCCCTTATAAAGAAGCTGAGTCGATACTATCAAGATCTAATGATAAGTATCAAACAGTTTTTAAAATATTACACTTGGTATTCATATTGAATTGTTGTAGGAAAATCTGCCTGCGGACAAGTAGATCGACCTCTAAGGCTTGACCTTAACCCTAGACAGAAAAGTGCTTATCATGGACACTGAATTTCTTTCGAATCTATCTAAGCCTAATGCATGAGAAGGGAGAGTAACAGAGTACCTCTTAGCCAGAGCGTTTGTCCCTGCACGCTCCGAGTTTTGCTCCAATCCTTTTGCTCCTCGTTGAGATGCATGGACAAAACAAGATACGACTTCTTCCTGCCTCTAATGACATTGCTTGAAAGGAATAGATCTATCAGATGATAATTTCGTATATGGGACACAAACTAGAGAAAACAGACCAAACATGTCATATTAATGGGAATAATGTGATGCCCCACAATGCATTAGATCACGAGCCTTGACTTAAGTCAGAGTCCTCTTCGTCTAACCCTTTCCTAAGCTTGATCCACAACTGGATGGCCAGCTTGATGGTTCTCTCTCTTTTGGCTGACTGTGTGGTTCCTCCAAGATCATAAGTTTCACATAATTGAGTTCCTCCCCACCCATATGAGATCATAGGATTTGGTGTAATTCTCATTTCCTATTCCTCACCTAGGATCAGGTTGCGTCATCATTCTTCATTTTGCGATTCCCCTTTTCTACACCCATTAGAGAAGCTTGTATATAGCCTTGGAGAGCTCAACAGATATGATATATCCTTGGGGAGGTGAGGATTTTCCTCCTTGAGTTGAGGACCTTCCCTAAGACCATGGCTGGACCAGGGATTCAAATCCAACTACCTCCAAAGAATGAAAGGATTCTTCCCCATTCATCTCATGACTTAACAGCCACCCGAGGAATGAGGGCAGCTCCCTCAAGAGGGGCCATCGAGGGTATGGCAGCTCACGAAGTAAACAGGGGAGCGGTGCTCTCAAAGATCTGGCGCTCCTTAAAGGGCGGAGGCGTTATAAGCGTACTAACTGAAAGTGTATTTGAATGTGAAGCGCTCGAGATAGTCAACCAGAGGGCGCTCCTCCACCCAAAGAGCGCTTCATTTTTTGAGGTGCTTTCGGGTGGTAAAAGGTTGTTTGACTTCAGTATATAAGTTCTCCTCCTTCAAATCAAGCATGTGAGATGTTATAAGTGTCGCTTGAGTATCATTGGCATGGCGGTATCTCCTGAACATCCTTTCGACACCTGAAATTGACCAACGACCTTGAAAGTTGTGGGGGAAGATCTGACACCTATGGCAGTATGGAGGACAATCGACACTTATCCAGTACAGGCAATTTCTTGAAGTAGCAGCAGATGCCCCAAAGTATGAAGTTAGAGATGCCAGTGATGGTAAAATGCTTTATGAACTCAAACAAAAGGAGTATGAATTTCCAGAGGAACGTGATGCACACATGACATCCAACAAATGTCATGACATATTTCAAGACCCAATGGGGCATACCTATGCTTAGGTGATCAAGACTTAGTAGGATCTGGCCGCCATAAAATGCTGGATCCATGGTGTATTGATAAAAGGTATAATACCCAGAATGTACATGGATCCCTATACCTTTGATGACATGAGTAGTCAGTAATACGAGAAGAATGCAGGTGGATCTCTGAAGGATGACCAAGGGTATAGCCGACCAATACAAAGTGGATATATAGCGATTATGCATGTTCTTTGTCAAATGAAAGCTCGCCATGACTGGGCAGCATGTATCAAAGTGATAAGCTCAACCAGGTCATTCATACCAATCAATATGAGTACGAATCGACCATGGACTTAGGAGTATCTTGGTATGAACATGGCCGAAGCCATGGTCTGGGTCAGTGGGGTAAAAGCCCGTTAACAAGTCTTGAGGGAATCACCATTAATATCAATGATTCCAAAGATACCTTAATTACATTCCACGGATAATGAATAAAGATGAGCTGAAGTGAACGCTCTGGAATCATTAAATCCAGTCCAATGATAGCAAACCCACTACTCCCGACATGAGGAGGCCTGCGATTGAGGCATGCTGGTCCCAAAGTACTAAATGGTTTCTAAATCTAATTACTGGATAGTAATGTTGGAATTGACAAGAGCAGGACTAAACCGAGGGAGAGACCTTGATATTGTCCCCATCAGCATTACAGAGGCCAGACATGGAATGTAGTTAGTAGATCAAAGAACCTTGGGTGACATGGGTTTTGGGGCAAGATATTTAGGATGGTTGACTCTAGAGGATACTTCATGAACAACTTTGAGAACTGTAAAGTAAAAGCCGAATGGCATGGACCAAAATTATGCAATGAATACTGTGACTTGCATCGGGATGGCAAAGGAGTGAAAGGAACTCTAAGGATTGGCTCAGTGCATGAGAGGTTTAGTGGATTATGATATATGCAAAATGACAAGAAATTAATACGTGTTCAAGGGTGACTCTAAGAAATGTTGGATAGTATTCTCAAGAGACTTCTTGGCTTGCTCCTTTCAATTTTTCCCCATCCAGGATAGAGGAGTACCTCTTTTTTAATTTAGTAGGCTCGAGGAGGATAACACATGCTCACGATATAACTCACCTTGATAAGTTCCTCTTGCTTTATTTATGAGCCGTAGGAAGAAGTAAGAGTTCATTCCCATATCTAGATTACATCCGATGTGTGCTTTTCGCGAGTCAAAAGGCGAGCTTCGAGAGAGTTTTGGGATTATAGAGTTTGGAAAAAACTTAAAGAACTCTCTAAGTTCCTTTTTGTACAGTAGTCCAACAAAACCGAAAAAGGGTTAAACTATGGCTCGAAGACTCCTTTGACTTTAGCGAAATTAGCAAGAAAGGAAGCAAGATCACTCAAAATCCTTTTCATATTTAGAGTGCAGAGAAAAGGGTTTAAAGGGAGACTCGAGTTCCTTTTTAGTGTGTTAGATATCAGAGTACAGATTAGAAAGAGATAAAAGTTTTCCCGATTGCATTCTCATGTATTTCTGGTGAGAACAAAGACTAAGCTGGGCCTTTGACTTGAAAATTTGGTGGCAATCCCGGAATGATTATCAGTACAAAGAGGCATGCCCCCCAAAGCTTCATTTTCATTCATCGACTTTGAGGTTATCGCCAATTTCTATACTAGATGAGAAAAAATGATGGAGTGGATAGAAGTAAGAGGAGTTTCCAAAAGAAGTAAAAGATGCAGGCAGAGACTGGGCTAGAGCATCGAGATGCAGCCCGAAGACTCAGCTTAGGGAGAGGTGATTGTTTCATTTTTAGCAGACTTGACATAGGAAAGAACTATGCTCAAGGTTCCCGGTTCAATCCCCAGATTTTTGTTTCATTTTTAGAGCTTGCCACAGGAGAGAGAAAACTATGCTCAAAGCCTCAGTTTCATTTTTTAGCAGGCTTTCCGAGAGAAGAAACTATATAAATTATTGCCCCAACAGCAAGTGGCCTCTGACTTCATTTTAATGGAAGCACTGCGAGAGAAGAGAAATATACCAATGATGCCCCAGCTTGAGAAGCTAGTGGCCTCGCATTTCATTTTTAACGAGCTTACCACAGAAAACTATGCTGCATGGTTACTTTGCAGAAAGCTAGTAGCCTGCAATTTCATTTTAAGCAGAGCTTACCCACGAGAAGAGAATTATATAAAGTGATGCTTGGCCTTGAGAAGCTAAGTATTCTCTGTTTCATTTTAATGAGCTTGCCACAGGAGAGAAACTATACTCCTTGATACCCCAGTAGTCAGCTAGTGGCCTCTGGCTTCATTTTAATGACTTACCCGAGAGAAAGAGAAACTACTTCTTTCGGTGGATTTTCTTGATCAGCAAGCTTCAGAGGATACTTGCTTTGAGAGGATACCGATCAAAGGGACAAAACCTAGAGTCATGGCTTCAAAAGAGATCGCCCATTGGATGGGAGAATCACTCTGGGAAGGAACACATGTAGGAGGAATCATGGATAAATCTCTGATCAGGCGATGAATGAAGATTGATCAATAGTCACAATTATTACATTGTGAGGAAGGAATATCCCATGAAAAAGAGTGGATACAATAGCTTTCAGCATAGACATAATCCCATGAGAGAGAAATCCAAAGAGTCTCGGACTACCATGACATCCAATAAAGGCAGTTTCCCTCCCAAAGTTACAAGAAAACGAGGAAGGGTCCCTAAAGCTTGACTAGTTCTTATGTTAAAGCTATGAGACTATGTGTAGCAGTGCAATTTTATGGACAACCCAAAGCGTACCAAACCTTGAAGACAAAATACTAGCAGACTTTTAGCCCCATCTATCAGCGTTTGAGAGCGTCCGACCCTTGAACCTGTCTTGTAATCACTGAAGGAATGTAGGAGGGAAGGCAAATCCGATTAAACTTTTAATCAAAAGGATAGCCTCATTATTACACTTGGAGAGGGTTCCGCAGGAGGATGAGAATGCCCCCAAATACAGGTAAATGCTGTATTAGCAGAAAACATGGGCGATGCTCAGGTTTACTCTCTAAATAGAATGATCCCGATGATTGGATCGGATGGAAGCCAATGAGTAGGCTTGGATTGGACCACTTTAGCGCCTCCTTCAAAGGAAGAGTAAATTTGTTGTCGAGATTGGGTCGGTCACTTTGACGATCCTTAATGGAGGATACGACCGATGGAAAAATGGATCAACCACTTGCTCTTGGAGGAAGAGTAGGACACAATCGAGAAGGAATTTGAATCGATCACTTTGAGATTCATAATGAAATGGGTCCAGGTAAGTAGAAATTGGATGGAAACCACTTTGGTTTCATTCTCCAAGGAAAGAATAAGATGCGGCAGGTGACTCTTGAATGTCGGCCGTTTGGTATCACTCTCTAAGCAGAGAGAATTAGGAACCATTTGAGGATAGAAAGCAGATCGTAGCTTTGAGTATCACTCTTTTGATAGAAGCAGAACGTCGATGATAGAAAAAGGCGGATCGACTACCAGGTTGGTAGTTTCAACTGAGGAGGAAACTGAATTGACCACCTGATCCATCCGGTGTGGGGATGGAGCGGATTATTGATCCATCAACTAATGATGGGTTGTGGGAAATATTATGATAACCTTTGGAAGTTGAAGTTTTTCAAAGAGAAGCCTCTTCCATATGAGGACAAAGGTGAGTAATGATCACCTTCACATAAAAAATCAAGGAAATTTGACAGTTCTATACTTCTTACCAACCTTAACATCAACTAGTGAGGGGAGTCATCGACATAATATTGTGAGGAGGCCGATGGCGTGGAGACCCGTTCTAAGACTGGAAGGTGGGCCAGGGGTGAAATCCCTCGGAGAAGTAGATCACTTGCCCACAAGGCGCGAGGAATTTGGGTTTTAGTTGTTTCTCAATCTTGATCTCATCAACGCTGCCGATCTTATCAACAATGTTGGTTTCTTAGAGCCAACACCTAATGTTGTTGGGGTCTTGGTCGCCACCCAAGGCTCTTCTTTAAGCCTAACCTTCTCTTCGTTTAAGCTATACAGTCAGCGGCTATTTGCTTCAGATCTTTCACTAGGTGAAGAGGAGAAATGGAAGGAGATGATAGGCGAAGAGAAATGAAAATTTAGCTGATGAGGAATTGATGTAATGGGTGGCATATTGGCATCAAAGTGTGGAATTGCAACTGAAACATCGGAGGATTGGGATCGCGAATTAGGAAAAACCAAGTGGTAATCCAATAGTAGATCTGGAGACTCGGTCAATGGCAACATATGGACCAAAGTTTCCAAATGGAAGAAGGAGAAATTATATAAAGGTTCCCCGAAGGGGTTCCTCCATTTGTTCTCCCAGGATTCGATGCCATTAGTATTGACTTGACCTAAGGTCCACTTAGTAAAAGAAACATCATACGCTAATGGAATCTAAGAATCACAACCAAAAAAAACAGGGGACCCTTCTTTTATTGGTAGAGTATAGTTGGTGATGAAATCCAGCGTCAGCGTGATCAAGTCGGAGGAAGGAAGGCCCGAGGGCCTAGAATGGAACTTTATTTACAATGGCGACTGCTTAACAAACTTATGCGCGGGTACAGAAACCCGCACTTAAGTAATTGTGGATTTACCCTCCAAGAATTGCAGTGAGTTTGACCAATATATGCGCTCGATGCGAATTGAGAACTTCGATCAACGATCACCTTGTATGGAACCTAAAATATTATGGCCACTAAGGTTACCAATTCCCACCCAGGTCATTACAAGAATAGTCGTGATTCGATCGGAAGCGTCTGGGTAGAATTATCAAACCGAAATCAACTAAAGAAGCTTCCGCGAAATGGTGTGGAATTTACCTCAAATTGACCCCATAATCACGATCAGAATACCTCGATTAAAACCACGGAGGGTTAGTCCCGTAGCTCACCCGAATGCAAACTCGTGCGTAACCCCTCTGTGAGAAGGGGATCGAGGCCGATTATCACGATGGCTGGATTTGCTCCTCTCCCCTATACGGGATGCTAATGTTTATTTTGACAAATTTGGAGAGTTATTAAAGCCACAGTCAAAAGTACTAATCTTATTCTACTATTGGTGGAGGATTTTATCAAAGAAAAAGTTCTAGATAAATTTTAATTAAACGTTGATTTTAAGTGGTACATTCTTCATAAAAAGGTGCATGGAAGTGAAACAAGTGGAATTAAGACTCATTAAAGAGTGCATCAAGCATGATAAGCAATCATTTTCTTTGGATGAACGACTAACTAAGGAGAGAGAGTTCTTTTCACTAATAAGCACAACTACGGAATGCCCTCAAACAATTCTTTTTCTCAATCAAGTCCATTAACAGTAGAACTTAAATGCTGCCTTCTAATATGCTCAATCAATCAATGAAGATATCTTTATCATTTCGTGGATGATAATCGATACAATCACAATGCTTATCTTATAATTATCTTCTTAGGTATAAAGATATAGGAACAAAACTAGCATAAGCAAAACACACAAACAATACACCTTAAGCCTTAATCGGAAGCGAAAGCGGATGAAGAGCAATCTGAGAAAGCAAGAGCTAAACACCCAAAAAGTAAAATCGAAGAATAAGGACCTTGACCCCAAGCAGAGTGGGGAGTTCTATAGGCCTTTGTTATTGTCACCAAGGGTTTTCACCATTTGAAGAGAGAAAAGCAGAGCATATGCTTCAAGCTTCATTCAATCAGAAAATTTCAAAGACAAACGGTGAAGAAAGCCACAAGATCCGATCAACAAGATGCTTATCCTTGAGGAAATCACGATATCAAGGTTAAGCGGAAGAAAAAATTGACTCATAAAGGTCACTGTTGAAGAACCGCGAGGAGGAGAAACCCACAATTGCAGAATTGGAGGAGTTTTGCAGGTAAAATTTGTGCACTCTGTTGCCAAGAACCAAAAGAAGCGTTATAGCTTCATGTAGGAGGCGGCTACAAAGAAGCGTTGAAGCTCACAGTAACACTAAATCAGTGATGCAGAAGTCAAAGAATTGTCAAAATTTCAAAATGAGATCACGAGTTTGACAAATATCTTTGATAATGACAAGACAAAGGTAATCAACAAATGACTAATAAAGGGAGTAAAACTAGATGCAAGCGATCAAGAGGGCCAGGAAAAAGGTCAATGAGGAGACAAATCAAGTAAGAGTTTTTGAATTGAGGCTATCTGGCCAAGGTGTGATTTCTCTAGAGAAGATCACTTTGCGGACAAATAGATCGACCTCTAAGGCTTGACCTCCAACCCTAGACAGAAAAGTGCTTATCTTGGACACTTTGAATTTCTTTCGAATCTATCTAAACCTAATGCATGAGGAAGGAGAATGCTTGAAGTACCTCTTAGCAAGCGTTTGTCCTGTCACGGCACCGAGTTAAGCTCCAATCCTTGCTCCTCGTTGAGGTCTGTGGACAAAACAAGATCACGACCACTTCCTACTCTATTGACATTGGCTGGAAAGCGAGGATCTATCCTTTGAATGAAATGATAGAAGTTCATGTAATATCAAACCCCACAAACTAGAAATAAGCAATTAGAAGCATGTCATATTAATGAGAATAACAACAACCATACTTACAATCGTAGATGTGAATCACGGCAACCGTCAAGTCCTCTTAATCTAACCCTTGCACAGGCGATCCACAGCACAGATGACAACAACTTGATGGTGCTCTCCTTTGTTTGTGTAAGTTTCCTCCAAGATCATAAGTTTTCACGTATTGATTCCTCCCCACCACTTGTAGGATCATAGTTTGGTATAATTCATATTTCTATTCCTCACCTAGCAGGATCATAGGTTTTAGTATCATCTTCATTTCTGATCCCCTTTCACCATTAGAAGCTTGCTTATATAGCATTGGAGAGGCTCAAAAACTTGATATATCCTTGTGGAAGTTGAGAATTTTCCTCCTTGATTGAGGAATCACGCTAGGATCATGGAATTTGGACTAGGAGTCCGAATCCAAGCCCTTTCCCTGAATGAAAAGATGCCCATTCATCTCGAAGCAACAACCACCGGAATAGGTAATTGCTCCCTCGAGGGGCCATGAATGTTGTAAGCGCTCACATTAAGCACTAGAGAGGCAGTGCCTTCAAAATCTATAAGCGCTCCCTTAAAGGGCGAGGGGGCGTTATAACCTCTCGGCTGATGTATTAGAACCTTGGCTCGAGAATGAGTGTAAGAGGGGCTCCTCTCTCCCAAACTCGATTTAGGTGCTTTCAGTGCTTAAGGTTGTTTGACTTTGTGATCAGTTCTCCTCCTTCAAATCAATCATGTGAGATGTTATAAGTGTCCCTTTAGTGTCATTGACATGGCGGTATGTCTGAACATCATTTGAGACACTGAAAGTGATAACGCCGCAGTTGTAGGAAGATAAGCACTTACAACAGAGTTGAGGACAATGCTGACCCTTATCCGGTGGCAATTTTGCCATATAGCAGATTGCCCCCCAAAGTAGAAGTTAGAAGATGCCAATTGATGGTGGAAATGCGCACATGAACTCTCAAGCAAAATTATGAACTCGGAGAACGTGAGGCTGCACTTAAAACATCCAACAAATATCATGACATATTTTACAACCCAAGGCAGGCATACATGCTTAGGTGGTCAAGACTTAGTAGGTTATGGCCGCCATAAGATACATTGAGGATCCATAATTGTATTGATAAAAGGTATAGCCCCACTTAGAAATTATACATGAATCTATGCAGCGATGACATGAAATGATAAACATACCGAGAATACACAGTGGATCTAGAGATGACAAGACATAGCCCGGTAATACAAGTGGATCTATGTAAGCGGTCAATACGTGTTCTTTGTCCAAATGAAAACTCCTTCGCAGCCTGGTCAAAGCATATATCAAATTGATTACCCAACCCGAAGGTGCTATACCAATCCCAATATAGTGAATGCGACCATGTGAATAGATGTCTTGAGGTCGAACACGACAGAAACCACTTTATTACGGTCGATTAAGGGTAAATGTCGTTAACAAGTGTGAAGGAGATCACCATTAATGCCAATGATTCCCAAAGTACCTTAGTACATTCCGCCGGATGTGAATATATAGACTGAATTAGGGCCAGTGGAATCCCATTCACGTCCAGTGAATGATGAAGCCACTGTCCTTCGAATAACGAGGCACGCCATTGAGGCATGCGGGTCCCATTTTAAATAGTTTCTAAGTCCTCCATCCTTCCATTCCATTCCATTCCTCCTCCTTCCGTCCATTCCTTTCCATTCCACTCCATTCCGGTCCATTCCATTCCTTCCATTCCATTCCATTCCTTCACTTTCCATTACATGCCGTCCGTCCATTCCGTCCATTCCTTCCTTCCATCTTTCTTTTTCCTTTCCTTCCTCCTTCCTTCCTTCCTTTCCTTCCTCCATTCTTTCCTTCCTTCCTCCATCCTCCTTCCTTTCCATCCTCCTCCTTTCCATTCCATTCCATCCATTTCCATCCATCCATTCCATCCATCCGTCCGTCCATCCGTCCATTCCTCCATTCCGTCCATTCCATTCCATTCCTCCATTCCTTCCATTCCTCCAGTCCATCCATCCATGTCCATTCCGTCCGGTCCGCTCCATCCGTCCGATCCGTCCTGTCCAGACCATGTCCGTCCATCCAGACTCCTGTCCGTCCATTCCATCCGTCCATCCAGCCATCCAGATGTCCATTCCATTCCATTCCTCCGGCTCCAGTCCTGTCCTCCATCCATTCCTCCTTTCCTCCATTTCCATCCATTCCATTCCTTTTCCACTCCTGTCCGTACCAGTTCCTCCATCCATCCATCCTCTTTCCATCCAACCATCATCCATCCATCCGGTCCATCTCCATTCCATCCTCCTGTCCATTTCCATCCATCTTTCCATTCCTCCATCCAGCTCCATCCATCCATCCATTCCATTGCCTCATCCATTAAATGTCTAGATAAATTTAATTATGCGTTGATTTTTATAGGCACATTCTTTAAAGGGTGTGATTAAGAACAAGTGCGGAATTTAAGACTCTGACCCAAATAGTGCGTCAAGCATGATAAGCAATCATTTTCTTTTCGATGAACATCTAGCTAAAGGGAGAGAGTTCTTTCTACTAACAAGAACAACTCTGGAATGCCCATCAAACCATTCTTTTCTCAATCAAATTCCGATATAATGCAAAACACAAATGCCTTATAATATGCTCAATCAATCATGTAGATATATTTATCGTTTGCGTATGGATGATGATCAATACAATCCCAATGCTTATATTTGCTAATTATCTTCTTGAGTATGATTGAGAACCAAACTAGCATAAGCGAAACACACAAACAATACACCTTATGCATGTAATCGAAGCGAAGCGAATGAAAGGAAACAATCAAAGAGAGAACAAAAGCTAAACACCCAAAAGCAAAATCGAAGAATAAGGACCTTGACCCAAAGCAGGGTGAGGAGTTCTATAGGCCTTTGATGACCTTCCACCAAGGTTTTGCTCGGTGAAGAAAAGAAAGCGAGGTATAGGCTTCAAGCTTCAAATTCGTCCGGAAGATTCAAGACAAGCGGTGAAGAAGGCTGCAAGATCGATCAACAAAGGTGCTTATCCTTCAAAGGTAGGTATCAAGATTAAGCGGGAAGAAAAATTGACTCATATGGTCACTCAGCAGAAGAACACAAAGGCAAAAACCTAAAACATTGCAAATTTGGAAGGTTTGGGCAAAAGGAAATTTGAAGCTCTGTTGCCAAAGAGACAAAGGCGTTATGGCTGGCATGTAGGAGCTACAAGAAGCGTGGTGCTTTCGATAACGCCTTTCGTCGGAAGCGATGCAATCCCAAAATTGTCAAAATTTCAAAATTGAGATACGAGTTTGTCAAATATGCTGAATGTGACAAGACGAGGAGCCAATCAGCTCGTGAAAATAATCAAAGAGGAGTAAACCAGGTCTGAAGCGATCAGAGGTAGAACAAAGTCAATGAGGAGACAAATCCAAACGAAGTTTTTGAATTGAAGTATCTCCCAGTAGTGCTTGATTTCTCTAGAAGAAGATCGCACTGCGGACAAGTAGATGGAACCTCTGAAGCAGTATTAACCTAGGCAGAAGATGCTTATCATGGACCTTTGAATTTCGAGATCTATCTAAACTAATGCATGAGAAGGAGAATGAAGGGAAGTACCTCTTAACCGATGTTTGTCACTGCCTGCGGCTCAAGTTGCGCTCAATCCTTTTGCTCCTCGTTGAGGTCTATGTACAAAACAAGATACGACCACTTAATACTCTATTGACATTAGCTTGAAAAGCGGATCTATCAGCAGATGAATAGGATTCATGTAATGCTCGGACCGCGAACTAGAAGAAGCAGGACAAGCATGTCTATAATGAATAGCGATAGCAGTGCCTGATAAGTAGATCTTTGAGATCGTGAAGCAAATCAAGTCCTCTTCGTCCGCCCTTGCCTAAAGCGATCCACAAAATTTGGATGGCCAATGACTTGATAGTTAACTCTCAGCACAGGCATTTGTAAAGAAGTTTCTCAAGATCATAAGTTTCACATATTACGGTTCCTCCCCACCACTTATAGAGATCATAAGTTTGGTGTAATTCTATGTTTCTATTCCTCACCTATGAGATCATGGTTTAGTATCGTCTTCATTTCTGATCCCCTTTCACCATTAGAAAGCTTGCTTATATAGCCTTGGAGAGGGGCTCAACAATCTTGAGATATCCTTGGGAAGGTGAGGATTTTCCTCCTTCAGTTGAGGATCTTACCTAATATCATGCTTTGACCATCTATTCTAATCCAACTGCCTTCAGATATTTAGAGAATATCTCCCTCTTTCTTTTCAACAAACCAATTTTCACCTAGAATAGGGAGCGCTTTTTTCAGAGAGGTCACAGAGTGTTATAATGCTTCCAGAAAGGTCTAGAGAAGTGCCAGCGCTCCAAAGTTGGGTAGCGCTCCTTCAGAAGGGCAGTGGAGCGTTATAATTCTCCTTGACAGTTTAAGGGGGAGGACTAGGGATTCGAATCCAACTGCTTTCCACGAATGAAAATATGCTTCCCCCATTCATCTCAACAGCTTAACAACCACCCAGAATAGGTAGCGCTCCCTCAAAGGGGCCATCAGAGCGCTGTAGCGCTCCCTGGTAAGCTTTAGGGGGCGCCAGTTCCTTCAAAATCTATAGAACTCCCTTAAAAGGGCCAGGGGAGCGTTATAACGCTCTCTGACAGTGTATTGGGGAGCATCGACGCTCCGAGATAGTGTAAGGGGGAGCACTCCTCTCCAAAACTCAGTTTTTTGGGTGCTTTCAGGTGGAAAAAGGTTGTTTGACTTTAGTAGATCAGTTCTCCTCCTTCAAATCAATCATGTGAGATGTTATAAGTGTCCCTTTAGTGTCATTGACATGGCAGTATGTCTGAACATCCTTTGCGACACTAGTGACCAACTTGCGACACTTGCGAAAGTTGTGGGGAAGATGCGACACTTACAACAGTTGAGAGGGACAATGCGACACTTATCCAGCTGAGCAATTTTGTCGTGTAACACGAATCTCGAGGGATGGACTTCATCCTCATGACATGAAGTGCATGAGTGATGAAGACGATCGTGATCTTGAAAACTGATTTGGAGACTTCGATCCAACTCACTTCTTGGAATTTCCATCAACATGATCGTTCAACAAGTGAATTCTGGAAATAGGGGTTTGGTACCAAAATGCACACAGTCGCAAATCTGAGTACCGGATTAGGCGCACGGGAAGTACTGGAATGGCGCATGACTTGGTACCAGAATGGCTTGGTGCCAGATTGGATTAGTACTGAAATACATTGTATATTGCAGTACCATAATGATGAGGTACCGGAATAGACTTGGTATCGGATTATGTTGTAGCTTGTAGTACCGGATCAAAACTTCTTAAGAGTCAAACAATTAGAATCATACAAAATCAATCATCTACTCGAATTAACTCAAGTAAATTAAACAAATCATGACTTAATCATAAGTTACCTCTCTATGTACATAACCAAGGTCATCGGGTATGATTATGGAGGAAACAATCAAGTATATGCTTATAACATAGGCAAAATAGGCTCAGATACAGGGTAATATAGGGCATTAGAAGTGTCAAAATGGAGACTCAATAGTTATTTCCCTGGGAATTTCTTGTACTATCCTTAGGTTCCCTTACTCATCCAAGAAAGTAAATGCCATATTATAACAGTCTAAGATAGCATGGTGTTGGTCCAAAAAATCCATACCAATTATACATTCATATGAACCTAAAGGTATGATGTTCAAATATGCCCTGGTGCTCAGTCCATTCATGTCCATTGGACATGCCTTATCCATCTCATTAATTTTTCTTTTAGCTCTGGTATCCAGTTTCACCAACCAATATTTTCTAAGCTTGATTCTTGGAAAATTAAATCTTTCCACCATCTTACGATCTATATAACTATGAATATATTTTGAATCAATTAAAATAACAATGGTTTGGTTGTTGATCTTACCTTCCATGGTATGACTGAAACTCAGCTTGCTTGTTGTCCAGATATGCATAGATCCTAGGTATAGTTGTTCCCATGTCCTCCACTGTATCATATTGATGTACATTGTGAACATTCCTCACGTTTTCACCTCTATGAGGGAAATCTCTATACATATGATCTCCCCAATAACCCCAAAATTGAATAGGTGGCTGCCTTGGTATTTCCCCCCCTGTCTCGATCATTCTGGGTTGTCTAGAAGTTGGTTGTCCCTCAGGAGTCTTTTTGAAGATTGGTTGCTTAGTCCACTTTTTCCTCTGTTCCATCTTGTTTTTCTTCTTTCCTTCCCAATATTTTTGGAAAGTTGGAATTCCTTTATGTTGATCATAAAGGAATTTATCTCGCCTTACGGTCATCTCCAATGTTTTGGGATCATCATATTCTATCTTGTCACTAATAAATGATGGAAACCCACTCAACTACCTATGAATCTTAATTGTCTCTTCCTTTATGAAAGAAACATACTTTAGTAGCTCTAAAAACCTTCTTTTATATTCATATATCATCATACTCCCAAGTTTGAGTTCAAATAAATCCTTCATTTTATTTTCATAGTATCTCTTAGTCAAGTATTTCTTTTGAAAATACCTCTTGAATTCCCTCCAAGTAACATTTTTCTCATCAATGTGTTGCACTTGCACAAATTGGTCCCACCACATGGATGCATTTCCCTTGAGTTGATAGATGACAATTCTTCCTTCTACGTGTCAAGAGTAATTATGCAATTAAAAATACTTCCTCATCCCCAGTATCCATGTCGCTACATCTTCATTCTTCTTTTGCTCGCCATCAAAAGTAGGAGGGTTGATTTTTTTCATTTCTCCATGTAGCTCATCCACCCCAAACCTCCTCTTATGTTTCGTGATAGGGTATGGAATTGAAATACTATGTTCTCTCCTAGTGCAATTCCTTGGGGAGTTATTGCAATGTCTTCCAACACTTCTTATTCTTCTCCTCTCATCATGAGACCTGTGACTTCCTGATTTGATTGAGTCATTCGCCTTATCCATATTCTTTTCTATTATTCCCAAGGTCTGCATTAACTTTATGTTGAAGTCCTCTTGCTTCTCCTTGGATTTCACAAGCCTCTCATTATCAACTTTATAACTTTGGACATCCTTTTGAAAACTTTTAATGGTCTCTACCAAGTTCATTCTTTCTTCCTTTCCTTCTGCATGTCCATTTGAGTTTGTACCTTCATTACCCATATTGACATACATCCCTCTGATCTCATATTCCTGGTTGTAATCCCACTATTTATCTTCCATTATTCTAAAATCTCTGTTGATCATGTTCAAATCTAATTTTTGTTAACTCTACAAAATGTGCAACCAACAAAACTTGTTAGGATAATTGATTTAACAAATTCCTGAAATTATGTACAATTTTGGTTCAATTGTGCATCATAATTCATTCTTATGATTTCCTAAAAAATTGACTTCCCAGATCAATTTTTTAGTTCAATAGATATATTTTGTTATCCAAGAACTTTCCAACGCCTGCTTCCATGCTCAATTATGAGCCTTGAGCAGAAAGTTATGGTTATTTGAAAATTGTACACTAATTCTTCCCATCTCTTCTACTGTTGTAGCCTCTTGGATGTTGTGCATGGTCTTCACTTTGTCCTTTCTATTGGATAAATCCTTGTACATGTGATCTTCTTCTAGAGCCAAATTATCTCTTGGACCCTTGATGGATTCTCTCATAATGTACACATTCCCTTTTTATTTATTTATGCATGGATAACAAAAACCATGGGTGCTTTACTCTAATCCCCTTTCACGTAGAATAAAAACCACAGGCGCTATCCCCTTTTATTTGGAGGTAATATCACATGAACATGAGATAGAACCAAGATCTCAACTAAAAGGCATTATCCAAAGCTCTAGGACTTCGACGCTCCATGAAAATTCACCTTTTCAACACTCCAATCTCCCAGAGTGCTTACCGGTCGAATTTGGTCATAAAGTGACTTTGACCGGCGGGTGTACGTATTATCCATAGCTCTGAGACTTCGAAACTTTGTTAACATTCACCTATTCAAAACTCCCATCTCCCAGATTGGTTACCCTCTGAATCTGGTCATAAAGTGACCTTGACCGACAGGCGCAGGTTTTCTCCCTAGCTCCTGGACTTCAATGCTTCGTGAACATTCAAATTTTTAACACTCCCATCTCCCGGAGTGGTTACCGGCCGAATTCGGTCATAAAGTGACCTTGATCGATGGGTGTAGGTATTCTCCCTAGCTCTGGGACTTCAGCTCTTCATGAACATTTACCTTTTCAACACTCCCATATCCCAGAGTGGTTACTATCTAAATTCGGTTATAAAGTGACCTTCATCGGAGGGTGTAGGTACTCTGCCTAGCTCCGAGACTTTGAAGCTTCATGAACATTAAAACCTTTTGAACAATCCAATATCCCAAAGTGGTTTTTGGCCGAATTAGGTCATAAAGTGACCTTCACCAGCGGGTGTAGGTATTATCCCTAGCTCCTTCCTCTCTCCAAACTCTTACGACCAAATCCAACGGCTAACGAGGATTCTCTTCCCTCCTCCATGATCTATGGTGGAGATTCACTTCGGGACTCTAGGCGTTGGGAGTTTCCATGAATCCACCCCACAAATCTCCCAGACTATCAAATTGGAGAACTCCCAAAGAGTTTAGGTATCAATGGTCCACACTTTTCTCCTTGATATATGGTTTTGATCAAATCCATGAATCCGAGACTTCGGGCTTCAGGAGTTTCCACAACTCCAACTCGCAATTATCCTGGACTACCAAATGCTGAATTGAAAATGACAGTTCACACTCCTCCCAAAACCAATGGTTGTGATTAACTTTGGGCTTCGATATGCGGGGCTTCTCGCTCCAAACGACCACCACACTCCTGAACTATTGAATTTTAAACTAAGATCGACGACTCACATCATCCCACAACCAACAACTGTGATTAACTCTGGGCTTTGGGATTCGGGGCTTCTCACTCTAGATGAACACCACACTCTCGAATTGTCAAACGTCGAACTCAGATCAATCTCTCACACTCATCCCACAACCAACAACTGTGATTAACTTCGAGCTTCATGCTTTGGGGCTTCTTGCTTTATATGAACACCACAGTTCGGAACTGCCAAAATCTGAATTGGCAAAGGGAGGACATCTACGAATGAGATTCTCTTTTGATCAACTACTAGGATTAACTCTGGAATTCGAGACATTGGGGAATTCTCCACTCCGTGAAACCACAACCAATTTCTCTCATTGTGCTCAATTTATGAACCACTCGAGAATCCACGGTTCGCACTGTCCCAGTGATATACAATGTAGATTAACTCTAGGACTTCGTAGGTTTGGGGATTTCTCCTCCTGACGACACAAGGGTCAATTTTTTTCTGTAGTGTTGAATCTTTGAATTGTGAGATCTAAGTCTCATGTTCCATGATGGGATCTATGGCTGAGATCCACTCCACTTTGGCCAAGAGATATGGCCCAAAAAATTTGATCGATGGTTCTCATTCTCCTGCACTCAGATCCAATGGTTGGGATATTATATTCCGTGTCATGCACTCTCCTCTTTTCTGGGTTTGATCCAACGACCCAAATCTAATATTGCATCCCAAATCAATGGTTGTTGTGTTTTATCTCCTCTACGGGCTTTGCTTCCCTCCAATGAAGGATTTCTTGATCTTTCAAAGGCTCGATCATTGATCTCTCCACTCTAGGGTCGATTCCTTGGCATATTCTTGATTTCTCGAACCGCTACACCTCCACTTGGCCAAATTTCTCATTTTTCATATGAATTTAACAAAAGAAATTGGGGATTTTCCCAATTCCATGAAATTGCTTCTAATTTTTACCATGGACGCAGTGTAACTTGAAAATTTGGCCACATTGAAATAAAATCTCTGTGAAATTTTTCTTCAATTTAACTTGCTCAGCCCATCTAGGATCAGTGTTGAAAACTGGAGATCTTATACCATATTGTAGCATCCCCAACCACCTACTAGGCAACTATCCCACATGAAAATTTTCGAACTATATAAAAAATTTAAAACATACAAATACTCTACAAATACACAGATTCATACTGAATAATAATGGAAATACACATGTAACACACCCAGGAAAACCCATAGAAATAAATTCATAAATAATAATGTAGTATGTAATTTAACACACAATGGAAACTTATCTTAGTAAATATATCACCAACTGCATGCATACCTTCTACGTTCCTCTGAGCCTTACAACACACTGCTCAAAACTCTTAGCAGTGGGTCACCCCCGAACTTGGACTAAAATCCACCTGGGTAAAGAAATTTTTGACTGGGATGATGTATCTTAGACGCCATGAAAAAATATTTCACAGGTACCAACTCAAACTAGCAATCTACAATCCCTCATTCTTCACATGCCTGTCGCACCCTAAGAAATGTGCCCCTTCTCTGCTCAACAGTTCCTCAATTGCCCCTCTTCCTTTTCGAGGCTTCAACAACAGGCCAGACAGTAAGTCTTAGCACCCTGTAGCTGCAGTTCGACACCTTCGAGAGATCAATTACCAACAATTCTCTCACCTAGAAACAAATGCTCATGGGCTTGACAACCTGCCTCTTCAATATCACACAAGATTGAAAACCCTCTTCTTCAATCTAGATCTTAAGTTAATGAGGTACAGGTATAGGTACGTGAATGGTACTAGTTTGGGTAAGGTACAAGCATACTTCTAGTAATAAAAAGGTACAAAATACATATGAAATCCCTGAGTGTAAAATGGTGGAATGATAGGAAAATGAACTAAGTCCAAACTATAGGTATGCATGTCCCCAACTTGACACTTGTCATGTTGAGAATTACTTTGGCCCACTTTTCCCCTCTTGGCATAGGGGTAGACCTAAGGTTCAATGCTTCAACACCGCACCAAAAAAACCCTAACTATCAGTGCTTTCGACAACACTTGCGAAGAAGATGAAGTATCACCTGAGGTAGAGGTAGGGGTGGTTGCAGGACTCCAGTTTCTGCAACCTTAGTTGGGACACAAATATGTGATTGTAACATATAAACGGAGCACTTGGCAATTATAGTTCATTAGTATTCAACTTTAATTTACTGCGCAGGTAAACCCTAATTACAGAGAAGCACAGTAGTCTACAATATCTAATATGCCCAAGCACTTAACACATAAATATAGATCATATCTAGCATTCATTCACATTATTAAGCACAAAGAATCAACATATATATCTATCATTCATCTATATTAAATAATTAAGAAAGTAATCACATGAACACATCAATACATCACACAAAGCATAGAAACATAGGATATACGTGGTTCACCCCCAGCCTGGGGCTACGTCCACCAACTCTTCTTCTCTTTTATTATCTTTCGTCAATCATCTACATACAGAGATCCACCAGATCCTACTCTGCATAGGACAAGAGATCTGTGTGCACTTCGCTAGATCATCCTTCCCCGAGCTAGATTACAAAACAAATCCTTTACACAGTCTCCTGCAGTCACTTGCACTTAGCTCTGCAAGTTCTCAACATAGCATGCACAAAGCATTTACAATTTTCACTCAACACTTTGGCTAGGTACCAAGCCTCTCTTTCCTCATTTTCTTACATTGCCTAGAATTCTACTTATACATTACAAAAAGGGTCTAAACATGGGTAAACCCATGGGCCGACATCCCCATACCCATTACGTGAGTCCAAAACCCAAAAATCCCTAAACAAGGGTCGAGATCCTGTGATCCCCACTTCAAATTGCGCTCTCCCTTTGATAGTCTGTCGAAGTCCCAAAATAGGTCAACCATGAACAAGGATCCTCAAAACTTGGTCAAGGGTTGATAGGCCCCCAACACTCACCTGTGACTCATCCCGAGTCACTCTAGTCTGGGTAGCTCTGCTTCAAAGGCCTTGATATTGGCTCGAGTTGCTTCGACCTATTGTTGTGCCAAAGCCTCCTTCTTAGAGAACTCTTGGATAACTGCTTCGTTGATAGGTCCCTCTAAGCGTTGTTTGACTACAGCCACTACTTGTTCTAGCTCTGCTCCTCAGCCTTCAATTTCTTCAAACAGTTGGCATGCTTCATCCTAGACTAGTTGGAGCCTCTGAGTCACTTCCATGACTTTTCTCTGTATGTGGATGTGTTGTTGAGAAGTGCGTTGTTCTTGGGATCGCTTCATCCTTTCAACTGCTGACATGAGCTTCAAATGCGCCTCTATTTTCATTGCTTGCTACTTTTCCTCCTGGAGCTGTGACTCTAGTTCCTTTAGTTCAGGGTCTTCAGTAAGTCGCTCATAGGTTTGTGCACTTCTACTGCTAAGTTGTTTACATTCCAAAGTGAATTCTCTGATCCTCTCAACTGCGCTCTGGGCAGTGGCTTCTCTTTGGTATCGCATGTCCTGTGGGGTACTTGGCACTCTTTGTATCTCTAGGTCTGCGATTATCTATTGACGCCATTAGATAGCTTCCGCAAGTTGCGCTACTTGATTCTTCACTGGTTCTTCCACCTTTTGGTCTAAGCCTGTCATAGAGTGAAGTGCTTTGTTGACTGCTTCTTTGACTCTAAGATGCTCTGTGAGTAATTGCACTTTCTCTTGCTTGACCTGTGCTCTCTCCTCTTCGAACTTGTTGTGGAGTTCATCCTTCTCCTGCTACACAACTCAACATTGGTCTACCACTTCCTATTGTGCTTGCTTCAGGTTCATAGTGGCTTGTTCTGTTGGCAAATTCAATGAACAGACAACGAATGCTTGTCATTGATGACAACAGTGGAGATGGCAGGATAAGAGATTCGAACGTAAAATCTCAGGAGGAACAGCATGGAGAAGACGCGCGCAGCAAAGATCGAGATACAGGAGTTTTCAGAGGAGAAGGAAGATGGTGATTGTTGGATCCCATTCAAATTTCCCGAAAGGCTGATAGCCATCATATCTGCAGAAGCTGCACAGAGGTTAAGCGTAGGGGTTAAGTCCTACTGTGCAGAGGAGAAATCTCGGAGGAATAGGGACCGTCCATTTGCAAGGACAGGTGGCAAAGGATCGGGAACTGTCGGAGTTTTTCTCATCGAAGAATCGGGAATCGGAGTTTCACGAGTCCCGTGTTCAATTACAACGAAAACTCCGAAATCGCGATATGCAATTTTGCGATTTGATCGTAGCCGTCGAGCTAGAAGTGATCTGGACCGTTGAATCTCTACATGGAGTGCGAGTACAGTTATGGTTTTGGAGATGACTCAGTGACCATTAGATCCAAGCGCAAGACCCGATCATTGTCGGATCAAAGATAACCTGCACGCCCTTTAAAGTACAAGGAGAAGTGGGAGTAATTGCGATGTGAAAAATCGCGAGATCTAATCTGAGTCGTCGAGCTAGAAGTGATATGGACCATTGAATCTCTGCATGGAGTATCGGGGATCGGGGATCGGGACTTTGAAATGTCAAAATCTCTTGACAACGAGAAACCCGAAATCGTGATATGCGATTTTGCGATGGAAATACAGCCGTTGGATAAGAAGTGATTTGGACGGTTGATCATATCCCGTATTGGATTATCGGGGATCGGGATTTCATTATGAAAAGAACACAATGCAACGAAAACTCTGATTTCACGATATACGAAATTGCGATTGAATCCAAACTGTCAGATCCAGAAATGATGAGGACCGTTGATCTGACCTCTCATCGGAGTTTCGGGGATCGTGATTTGGAGGTGACAAGAACTTGAAACATTAGAAATTCCGAAATCGTGATACGCGATATCGTGACATAATTGTAACCGTTGAGAAAAGATCGCACCCGGACCGTTGATCAAACTCTACGTCGGAGTTTCGCGAATCGGGATATGGTAAGGATTGCAACATGAATTGCGAAATCGCGATATGCGATATCGCGACATAATTGTAGCCGTTGAGCCAAAATTACATCTGGATCATTGATTCGACCGATATATGGATTTTGTGTATCGAGATTTATAAGTGAAAAGAACATTGAACATGAAGAATGCCGAAACCCGATTTAAAACGCAAGAATAATAAATATAATCCAACGGTGCGGATAAAAATTGATTGTGATCGGAGGGTTACAGTTCCTTCTTGCAGTTAATTCCTCTGTTACGAATATGTTAAGTGAAACGGACTCGTGATTGTAAATGGGTTAACGTTTCAGTTACAGAGACAGTTGTCGTTGTTCTTGTCGAAAGAGATGGGAAGTGGAATCGTCAAGGAAGGGTGTATAAAAGAAAATGAGTGACATTGTATGTGGTTGGTAGTTCTGAAGGAAAAATGAGTAAACAGTAAGAAAAAGAAAATGAGCAGAGGCATAGCAAGAAATGAAGCAAATGTGCAGAGTGAGATGAAATTCAGAATAGAAGCAGAGAAGAATGAAAGAAAAGGTGATGCAGAGCAGGCATGCTAAACAAACAAAAGAAGAAAAGAATTGCAGAATAGTTTGTTGAAGATCAGATACAGAGAAAGATTGGTAAGACTTGATTTATCTGAGTAGTTGTATGTGTATTCATTATTGATTATAAACTAGGGAGGTTGGGAGGTGCTCGGGAGGACTGTTGTCCTTAGAAGTTCAAGTGGGTACTTGAACACAGGAAGTTGTAGCTTCCATCTGGTTGCATCCAGAGAAACTAGGGTGGCAGGGTGGTGCTAGCGAGAACAGGT
>SNQJ01S0016217.1:180769-201797 GCA_010110895.2 Picea sitchensis
CATAATCAAGCTAAAAAACAATGGGGCAGTAAAATATCTTCCGAAGATATCAAAGCCATATGACTCTGTCTGTAAGCCTTGTCAGATAGGAAATCTTACTCCCACTCAATTCAAATCAAAAACCTTTCCTTCAACAGAAAAACATCTCCAGTTAGTTCACATGGATCGGGCGCTGTCAGAGTTTTTCTCATCGGAGAATCGGGAATCGGAGTTTCATGAGTCCCGTGTTCAATTACAACGAAAACTCCGAAATCGCAATATGCAATTTCACGATTTGATCGCAGCCGTCAAGCTAGAAGTTTTCTGGACCGTTGAATCTCTGCATGGAGTGCGAGTACAGTTATGGTTGTGGAGATGAATCAGTGACCGTTAGATCCAAGCGCAAGACCTGATCATCGTCGGATCAAAGATAACCTGCACGCCCTTTAAAGCACAAGGAGAAGTGGGAGTAATCACGATGTGCAAAATCGCGAGATCTAGTCTGAGTCATCGAGCTAGAAGTGATCTGGACCGTTGAATCTCTGCATGGAGTATCGGGGATCGGGGATCGGGACTTTGAAATGTAAAAATATCTTGACAACGAGAAACCCGAAATCGCGATATGCGATTTTGCGATGCAATCACAGCCGTTGGATAAGAAGTGATTTGGACCATTGATCACAGCCCGTATTGGATTATCGGGGATCGGGATTTCATTATGCAAAGAACACAATGCAACGAAAACTCCGATTTCGCGATATGCGAAATCGCGACTGAATCCAGACCGTCAGATCTAGAAATGATCAGGACCGTTGATCTGACCTCTCATCGGAGTTTTGGGGATTGCGATTTGGAAGTGACAAGAACTTGCAACATTAGAAATGCCAAAATCGCGATACGCGATATCGCGACATAATCGTAACCGTTGAGACAAGATCGCACCAGGACCGTTGATCAAACTCTATGTCGGAGTTTCGCGAATCGGGATATGGTAAGGATTGCAACATGAATTGCGAAATCGCGATATGCGATATCGCGACATAATCGTAGCTGTTGAGCCAAAATTACATCTGGATCGTTGATTCGACCGATATATGGATTTTGTGTATCGGGATTTATAAGTGAAAACAACATTGAACATGAAGAATTCTGAAACCCAATTTAAAAGGCAAGAATAATAAATATAATCCAACGGTGCGGATAAACCTTAATTGTGATCGGAGGGTTACAGTTCCTTCTTGCAGTTAATTCCTCTGTTACGAATATGTTAAGTGAAACAGACTCGTGATTGTAAATGGGTTAACGTTTCAGTTACAGAGACAGTTGTCGTTATTCTTGCCGAAGGAGATGGGAAGTGGAATCGTCAAGGCAGGGTGTATAAAAGAAAATGAGTGACACTGTATGTGGTTGGTCGTTCTGAAGGAAAAATGAGTAAACAATAAGAAAAAGAAAATGAGCAGAGGCATAGCAAGAAATGAAGCCAATGTGCACAGTGAGATGAAATGCAGAACATAAGCAGAGAAGAATGACAGAAAAGGTGATGCAGAGCAGGCATGCTAAACAAACAGAAGAAGAAAAGAATTGCAGAACAATTTGTTGAAGATCAGATACAAAGAAAGATTGGTAAGACTTGATTTATCTGAGTAGTTGTATGTGTATTCATTATTGATTATAAAATAGGGAGGTTGGGAGGTGCTCGGGAGGATTGTTGTCCTCAGAAGTTCAAGTGGGTACTTGAACACAGGAAGTTGTAGCTTCCATCTGGTTACAGCCAGAGAAACCAGGGTGGCAGGGTGGTGCTAGGGAGAACATGTGTTCTCTGTTATGCAGGTTGGACCCTGTGTAACTAGAAGTTGGTGCTTCCATCTAGTTGGTGCTGTAACTTTCAGGAAGTTGGTGCTTCCATCCAGTTGGTGTTGGAATACTCAGGGAGTTGGTGCTTCCTTCTAGTGGGTGCTAGAGAAACCAGAGAGTTGGAGCTCTCAAAGAAGTTGCAGCTTGTAAAACAGAGGTAGAAGCCTCACATTGAGTTGGTGCTCAATTGTAAATGATGTACAGAACTGAAAAAGACTGCCTATCATTTCGAAGAAGAAGAGGTTTTCTCCCTTTATGGGTTTCCTCGTGAAAATATGTCTCTGTCTGTACTTTATGTGTGACTGATGGTCTTTATTTTTACTATTCATATGATGTATATTGTTGATGACCACATGAAGAGGGATTAACAATGTTTAATAAGTATAAAATTGTTTAAGCTCACATACAACTGATTCACCCCCCCCTCTCAGTTGTTTTAGTATTTCCAACATGTTCTTTCTCTTCTTGTGCTCGACGAAGGCGAGCTTCAGTCGCATCAGCTATTCTGCGGAGTTTGGCAGGTTCATCACCCAATTCTAGTTCTTCTGATGGCGGGGGCGCAGTGGATACTCTGCGACTAGATTGAAGGGCCTGTTGTACCCCTCTTAGTTATGTCTCAAGTTTTTCATACATGGTTTCTCTCTTGGATTCATTGTTCTACATAATATTCTACGAAGCATATGACATAGCTGTGATGATGAATTCAAAGCCATCGAGCGTGAGCACAGTCTGGAGCTTAGTCTTGGTGGCTTTGGATTTCTTTTGTGAGGTAGGTTTCATGGGGGAAACCTTTCTTTTCTTAGAGGAATCAACCTCATCAACATGATCCCTAGGCGATGTTACTTCACCTTGCTTCTGCTGATATTCTTTTCCATTGGTCTCCTCTTTATCTACTTCGTCATTATCTCCTCGTCTAGGTGATTCTAAAGCAGTTTCATATGATGCACTGCTCAGGTTTTGTACCTCTTTGGTATTATTCCTTCTCCTAGGTCTAGGTGTATCATGGTCTTCAGGAGTGGCCTCTGAGCTGCCAATTAGTTCAGGATCAGAAATTTCTGCGTGGTCCACAGGGATAAGGAGCTATGTAGACCAGTCCTTAGTTATCTCTTCGAGGTCCTCCTCTGTGAGCTTATAGTATGATTGAAGCTCTTCTTTATTCTCGTCTGCACGCGTAGTGATATAAATAAAGTGTCGATCTGCACGGAACTTCATGAGGGGTATGAACTGATGCAGGGTGTTCGGTTTCATAGGAGGGACAACCCCAATAGCCCTCTTTAACTAGAGATAGTATGTGTGGAATACCTCATTCGATTGCCATTGTTTTCCCATATCACTCGAGTACCAAAACGTGGTGAACTTCGTAGTGAGTGGCTTGAATGGCTCAATGTCTGGGAAGGTCGCACCTTCCGGCATCTCCCAAGAAGTAAATGCGATGAGGATCAAGAGACAGCTAAAGTGGAACTCATAGCCCTGATCCTAAGCTTCACAGAAATCCAATTCTAGTTGGTTGACTAATTGCTTTGCCCAGTTCATTTGAAGTCTTTCTAAACATTTTCCGGCGAGGTCAACAATGAACCCTGTGACCTGTGTAGGTATGTTCTTTCTCACTAGATTCCCTGCGATCATCTAGCAGGACAGGAGCACTGCACCATTCTAGATGGAAGCTACCTTATAGCACCACATCCCCTTTTCTACATCTCCATAGGTATCCTTAATTCTTTGTACCAGGGCACGGTATGCTTCCTTCCCTGGGTAAAAGTATTGTGGGTTTGGTCCCTGCATGCTCAATCCGGTGATCCTATGGATCATCAGATCGACTGTGATGCGTCTGTCTAGACATAGATAGCCACCATGGTAGCATGATAGCATGAGCTTAAAACATGCGTTAACCTCTTGGTGCCTTCCAAAATGTGGAATCTTCATCACATTCAAGATGGTGGACTGCACGAGGTTCATAGTCCATGGTTGGGGGATTATTTTCGAGTTCTTCCCCTTCGTCCTAGTAAAGTATTTGTGAGGGGCGAGCATGTTGTGGTTCTTGTGGTCCCCTTGGTTGAAATCATTTAATTTTAATGTCGTGATCTTATCCTGTTGTGTTCTAACTGCATGTATCCCCTTCGGGAGGTACACAGTAACTAGGGTGTAATCGAAGTCTTTGGGGACACTGGCATGACTCACTGCGCCGTACAGGGGTGGGATGTAGTCGAGTAGGATAGACAGGATAAACTTCGCATTCACCAAGTCATCTCGATGCTTGGTTATTTTCTCGACTGTGGCTCAGGATGGTTTGGATCTGTGAGTAGTCCACGGAGAGGCTTGCACTCCTCTCGTCGATGAAGCTTGAATCTCTGCGAACATTAATTTTTCGGCCATTAGATCGATGAGAACTTATTCAACTGAATTCTCTATGGCATTGATTTCGTCCTACATGCATGCTCTCGATCAAATAACTTAGGTCGATGAATTAATGCTCAATGTAATAGAACGGGTGGTGAAATCTCAGTAAACACAATGCGGTAGCAATGAGTTCTCTCGTTGGTTCAGATACAATTCGTGAAAGTGTTCTCGGTGGAAAATTCAATGCAATAAGTAGACATCAAGGTAACAAAACTCTCCAACAGGAGAGAATCCTTCATCAATGCAGTTATGTCCGTTACAGTGCGGTCCCAACGGTCTGATGACGAACTTTTCAGTCATAACTATTGTTCTAACCTTTCGGGGGCGTTGGTCTAATGGTCATAATGCTTCCAACGGTTATATTTCTTCACCATGGAGAAGTGCCATGTTGCGTTGTTCTGATATCCTGACGAAGTTACAGTTTTGAAAACCTTCCTTCTGCGAAGTCCCCTCTGGAACCTTCTGCAACTTTTCTATCTTTTCTCTCTTCTTACTAAGCTTTCTAGCCTTCTTCCCTGCGATCTTTGTCTCGGTATTCCTCTTTCCATTCTGATTCTTATCTCATTTTGGCATAGTAACTTCGCGTTGTTGAGATTATTTCATAGGATTCAAGGGAAATACTTCTTCTATGTCTGGGGTATGTGCTCCACTCTTCTGTGAGTCTTCTTGTGTTCTTTCAAATTTGACATCCAAGTTTCTGGTTCTAAACAACTTTGATATGTTCTCTTGTTCTTCAATAAAGTGTGTTATCCTCCTAGTCATGAAATCTCTTAATTATTTCTTCTTATGTTCTAAGACATCCTCTTTTTTTCTTCTGGATTGATCATTCTCAATCCAGGTTTTTCCTAGTAACATAGCAAATGGGGTGTTGTTCTCAATAAATTTAACAACCTCAAAATCTTCCTCTGTTGAAGTTCCATGAGAACTCATATATATCTGGGTGAGTCTTCCACATAGGGTTATCAACTTTCCTCTAAATAATCCTATTCCTCCCAATGAATGACTCATAGAAGGCTTTCCTAAAATTTCCCAGGTTCTTCCTGTGATGATATTCACCTGTGTTTCCTCATCCAGAACACAGTCAAGGTCGAAATATCCTATTCTTGTTTCTATGCACTCTTTTTATTTGAAGATCTCTCATAAGTTGAAATTTCTGTGAACATTCAATGTTTCTTTCATTTGTAGCAATACATTCTTTGATTCTTTCTAGGGTTCTACCATGGTATTAGTTGCTTGATCTTCCTCGGGGTTTTCTTGTCTCATATTCATTCTTTCAATCTTAGCAATCATTCTAGGGAAATCCAAAACTTCATGGTCCATAGATTTACAACAAAGGCAAGTAGAACCTCTACCAAGGAAGTCCTTAGCAAGATGTCTCGACCTTCTGCAACTATAGAAAAGAGTTAATCCTCTCTTTCTCTTGAACGATCCCCAACCTTTCCTATACTGCACACTAGGATCACAGTAACTAACCTACAAAAAATTATTTTTAGGCTCCTAGATCGATTTGTTATTCCAAACATTATTTCTATGCATAGGAATAACATATCTTTCATCATTTCTATCAGATATACTCGTATCAAATATTCTTTCTTCTAGTTGTGCCCTAATTTTCAGGCTAGGAAAAAATTTATCAAACATACCTAGATTCATAGTTTTGAAACACAAATTTCCACTTATCTTACCATTTCACTCAAAACTTTTCACTGTTCTTACCATTATCATAGCACAAAGCTTCAATATCTTACCTCTTTTCTTCATATATGACTTATCTTCTTAGCACAGAGCTTCATAAGTCAAGTAGAATACTGCGCACTAGGGAAATAGATCTACACATGAAGCTTTATATTTTCTTTAGTTCCCAGCAATCACAGTTTCATGTCCTGGCAATAGAACCATTTGTTGGCATAGGGGCTGACCCAAGGTTCAACACTTCAACAATGCACCAATAAAACCCTAGCTACCAACCCTTTCAAAAACACCTGTGAAGCAGATGAAATCTCACCCGAGGTAGAGGCAGGGGTGGTTGCAGGACTCCAGTGTCTGCAACCTTAGCTGGGACACAAATCTGTGATTGTAACACCTTAACAGAGCACTTAGCAGTTATAGTTCATTAGTATTCATCCTTAATTTATAGCGCATGTAAACCCTAATTACAGAGCCGCGTAGTAGTCTACAAGATCTGATACACCCAAGCACTTAGCACATAAAGATAGGTCAGATCTAGCATTCATTCACATTATTAAGCACAAAGAATCAACATATCTATCTATCATTCATATATATCAAAGAATTAAGCAAGTAAACACATAAACACATCAATACATCACATGAAGCATAACAACATAGGATATACGTGGTTCACCCCCATCCTCGGGTAGTGTCCACCAACTCTTCTTCTCTTTTATTATCTTTTGTCAATCATAAACATGCACAGAGCCACCAGACCCTACTCCTCATAGGACAAGAGATATTTGTGCACTTTGCTATATCCTCCTTACTCGAGCTATATTACAGCACAAATCCTTTACACAGTCTCTTGCAGTCACTTGCACTTAGCTCTGCAAGTTCTCAACATAGCATGCACAAATCATTTACAATTTGCACTCGTCACTTTGGCTAGGTATCAAGCCTCTCTTTCCACATTTTATTGCATTGCCTAGACTTCTATTTATACATTACAAAAAGGGACTAAACATGGGTAAACCCATGGGACGACAACCCCATACCCATTACATGAGCCCAAAACCAAAAAATCCCTAAACAAGGGGCCGGGATCCCGCGATCTCCGCTTCGACGTGCACTCCGCCTTCGAAATCCTATCGAAGTCCCAAAATAGGTCAAACATGACCAAGGATCCTCAAAACTTGGTCAAGGGCCAACATCCCCATCCTTAGAACTTAAGATAAACTAATTATCCATACTTTATAATTTAAGGAATATTAATATAATATTCCTTTTTGGCTTAAGATCCCTAGGTTAGCACCTTATCCTTAACTTTTAGCCTCCTTTCTCTAACTGGTGGAGTTTAGTCCCCCATACTCTTTTACATGGTTGTTTTGTCATAGTGTTGTGTTTTTCATTAATATTTTCATGTGAATTCATTTACATTTACCTCACAGATATATTGTCCTTACTACATCCCGACTCACTAGCCTAAGTAAATTTGTATTTACATTTACAGTTGGGGTTCGACCTAGGGGTATTACAATGGAACTGCTTCGCAACACAACTTCGGTTGAAGAACATCTTTTCTATCTCGAGCACCTCGATGAACAATGTTGGGTTGTAGCCTTGGCTAACTAGGCTCATAAACATCGCATCAAGTGTTAATATGATCGGTTAGTTCACCCTAGATTTTTCTCTGAAGGTGATCTTTTCATGGTCTATGATCAAGATAAATATCCCTTGGGGGTAGGAAAGTTTAAAACCATTTGGCTCAAACCGTTTATTATAAAGAAATTTTTGGAAAAAGGCTCTTATGAATTGGTTGACTTTGAAGACAATGTGTTTCTTGGGCCCAAAACCAGGATTTATCTAAAGAGGTATTATTCTTAGGTTGGTCACCTAAGTGTAACTTCTTGTAAATAGTGTATATATTTATCTATATGTTTTAGTATCTTTTTGTCTTATGTAAGTGTAGTTTATTGTGTTTCTACATTGTGGCATATGTCAAGAGAATTCGAGGTTTATGTTAGGTTCACGAATGGTGCCAATCGACACACTCGTAGGCTTGCATCCGCAACTTGGGTAATCTTCACGCCCACTAGTCAGTTGTTATGTTCTAGATATGCTTGTCTAGGAGAAGAAACCAATAATTTTGTTGAGTATAGTGTTGTAATATATTTGCTACATGACACTTTGTCACATGGTATTTCTCACCTCCGGGTTCATCTAGATGATCAACTGGTAGTGTCACAGTTAAATGGAGTGCACCATGTCTACGATCCCACCCTGCACCAACGATTCCTTAGGGTATGCCTCTTGGAAAATTATTTCGATTCTATTACATATATTCATGTTCCTAGGAACTCTAATCAATTAACTGATACATTGGAAAATCATGTTTTAGATTGGCATCTTTCACATATATAAATATAGAAGCATACACATACAAACACATGTAAATATGTTTGTACAAAATGCATTTACTCGATACAGAAAAAACATAAATATATATAACATGTCCAAAAATCATGTCACAATACAAAATGTGTGTCGTAAGCCTCAAAATAGTCAAGTATACATCGTCGGGCTTAAGCCCTCAATACATAAGATAGATAAAAAAATGGGTGCCCCAACACGCATGTTGTCGAGTAATAATATGATATCTAGGCCTATTGGCCATACTATAATGCACAACAGCATTGGCTAGATGTCATAACAATTGGACCCATGACCTCGGTACTCCTACTACATGAGGCTTCATTTATGGTGGAATATCCTCGATCTTTTCCATGGGCATGCTATGCATGAGGGAGTTCAAGTTCCTCTCTACCCACCTCAGTACTCTCTTGGCCTGTACTGACGATGTCCCTACCTCTATTGTGGCTCCCCCTAGTTGGGTCTACTCTTGAGGAAGGAACCTATTCCGAGGGAATTTTGTTGGCTACAATGGTCCCACATATGTACATAACAGGTTTTTGAGTCATTATTGTGACATTACCAAAAAAAAAATTCTTTCTCATAATAAAAAAAAATAAAAAAAATATGATAGTACGTACCTATGTCACCATGTGTTGTTCCAGGTGTTACGAGGAAAATCTCTCTATGGCTAGGGTGAACCACAACAGACAGGTATGACTATAGAAATCGACTCAATTCTAGCATATGCTATATAAAATAACATGCAAGAGAAGTAAGAAAGAGGCTTACCTAGTCCAAATGTTTGATGATGTCCACCATTGAGCACTTTGACCCAAAGCTTTATACCTGCAACAAGTTCTCAACAAACAAGCAAAGCAAGCATATAGTGATGATATAACAGGTTAGCACATTATATATCATAATCCATCAATATACAAAAAAAACATGCCCATCGATCATAATACATATATTTGCAAGATATCAATTGGATGGGAAATGAGTATTTCTATTAACAAATGATCAGCAGAAGTAACACATTACAGACTTCTATGTCAGCACAGTTCAGAACCAAGAAACTGAGTTCCTTCCAATTGGGCCTCCACCACTTCAATCCTCCACCAAAGGCAATCTCATATAAGAGAGACAAAGAGGTTCTCCATCAATAAGGGAAGAGCTTGGGGGTTGAACACTGTGTTTAGACTTAAAGGAAAAAGGGATGCAGACTCAATAATGAAGTAATAATTTCTCCAAAGTAACTTTTCTCTCAAAGTTGAATTCTCTCTTCTCTTCCATAACTCAAAATTGGATTCTTTATAGCCTTCAAAATGCAACTGAAGGGCTGATTCAGAATGTTTCCAGTATATGGAAGGCCAAGGATCAGAGATCACTTGTCGTGACATGGAAACCCAACATTTAATTTTGATTTTCTGGCACAAATCCTGATTTACGTGGGCTGTAGTGGAGTAGCCAACGTATACGCATGTTGTATAGCTTGCAAGGTGCGTACAAGTGGAAAAATATTTGTTTTTGTCTCTGGATTTATCAATCAGGGAAAGTAAGTCTACATGGGTGAATGGAATAAGGCCCTCTTTGTAATATTGCATAGGGTGAGGCAAATATTTCTCTAACGGATGCCCCCTAATGTGTGAGGTCAGAGGAGAATCTGCGATGGCTGAAATACATTATAAATAACCCAGAAGTAGAGTGTTAGAGGACCAGCTGGATGAACTCTATCTCTCATTACATTCTATATTGACTTTGCATACATGGATGCTAAAATACATTGCACATCCATGTGAAAAATATACCAAACAAGTGTTCATGGTCATGAATAGGAAAATACAAATGCGGTTACATGCCAAAAAAATGTCATAGCCACGAACAAGGTCCAATAGAACCAGTCTCAAAATCAATCTAAAGATATTTGTATACCATAGAGTACAATATGATCTCCCATGATCATTGAAGTCATATAGGTATTGGTCCAATGAAAAGGAAGTAACAACTGAGGAAAGTTGTGGCCACATAGTGATGTCTTCAAGTCTTCTATACAATCCACCAAAGGTGCAAGTCTACATTATGTGAATAAAGAAGTTGAGGTCGAACATAATGAGACATTGTTTGATTACTGGTCATTGATGTATACCGTTAACAAACGCAAGACAACCTACTAATAATGAAAGTAGGTATCAAGGCACCGAGTACATTCTTACAAGTGCGAATAGAGGAGTCGATGTCGAACACCTAAAGAATCCATCGATCAGGAGACATTGATGTATTCCCAATTGTCAATGGTGAGAGAGCCTACCACTAATGACTGCAAGCCTCAAGGTACTCATAAGACTCTCAGTCTAATTTCCAGATGATGGGATGATGTCGATGGAAATATACCCACTGAAAGGAGAGAATTAAGGCATCTCACATTAGTCGGCACGAGGTACAAAGCAGGAGCTTCATGATTTGGTGGAAATCGGACGAAGAACAAGTTCATGAACTAATGACCCTGTGCATCTTTCGCGTGTGACAAGTGCAAGAAGTACACGAAAAAGACCCTTTGAATAACAACCAATGATGAAAAATGTTGACAAAGGAGAGCGAACCACCAATAAGGATAGTGGCATCCAAGACACTGCATGAATCCCAATGTGTGAGTAGATGTCTTGCCGTCGAACATAAGGGAAACCACCCAGTCAGCGACCAATGATGAAATTTCGACTGTTGGGTTCAAGGTGACCTACCAATGATGAAATTAGGGCCAAGGTGCATGATAGGACGAAATTATCATGTGATTCTGAGACAAACTGAGGGTATGTCTGACATGAAAAGTCAAGAGTTTTGAGGAGTGGCCGACACAGGTTGATAGACTTCCTTTGAGCAAGATCATGATACATATGGTGGACTCTGGCAGCATAGACCCAATGATAAGATCATGATATGAAGGAGGCATCAATGAAGTTCTCTATAGGGATTGGAAGAGTAACCATTCGGTAGAGAAGACTATGTAACGAGCTTAGGTTATTAAGGCCATGCTAAACAAAAATTATGATGAATGGGCTCAAATCATTTTGTTCTTTGTTCAAAGGAGACACGAATGCTGGCGATACAAGATAATACTCCCTTCCCACCCGTCTTTTTTTGTTTTTTCATAACAAATGAATGCTATGATACAACGGAGGAAATGAGTGTCGCAATTAAGCAAAACTAGTTCCAACAATGGAACATACCTATGCTCAATGCAAGGAAGTGCATGCGGGAGATGGAAACTCGGGGAATGTTCCCTCCTAGGTATAGGCTATCAAACTGTGAAGGATATAAACAAGGCTCTACTTGGTTGAGGATGCAAAACTATTGATGCAAATAGTTTATAACAGAAAGTGAGAATCGACTATAGGCTCAATACTGGAAGTAGGGGCATGAGATGCAATCACAACTTAATGCCAAAAAAATTTCCTTTTTATGTCTTTTAGTCTACTTGGTGTGAAAAAGGAATAAATTTGTGCCAAGTAGACGTCTTTTCAAATCTAATTTACTAGCGTGAAAATGCTAAGTTCACTCAGAAATATTTTTTATTTTTGGTAATGAGTCGGAACAGAGCTTAACTAAGACTCATGATCTTTCAAATCCAATTTAACAAGTGTGAAAGGGACAAAACACTAGGAAATATTTTCACTTTTTAAAGATGATATGGAAAAGAGCTTAAATTAAAACCATTGACTCTATTCTAATCAGTATGTAAGGGGGTAGGCCAAGGCTCCCATACTGGCCTTCTACAGAATGTCAATATCTTACGAATAACTGACAAAATCTTGGGAAAACCCAAAGCTCTCCAAGTCGAGGAGGATAAATAACTAACTGAGTAGATAGTCTCTATGACATATTGGATAATGTCTCTTACTAGAAAAGACATAGGAGGGGGAATTGGATACCCCACAAGACCATCCCAATCGAAGGGAACTTCCTCAAGACTTGGAGGGAGAGTACTCGGGGAGAGAAAAACTCTCTCGTCTTCAGAAGGAGCGTTATTAGGAATGTTGACAACATGATATAGAAGTTATATGACTTGAAGTAGAACTAGAAGAGTGGGATCAACCGAAAATTGCATTGATGTGACCACTTCTTCAACCATTGGTTGAAAAGGATGCGAGACAACCAGGTCAAGAGATGCATCACCTCCAAAAATAGGGGTTGCATCGACATGACCGCTGGTTGAACAGGATGCAAGACAACAAGGTCAAGAGAAGCATCATCCCCTACAAGAAGAGGAGTGTCAGTCAAAGATTGCATCGACATGACCATTGTATCAACCATTGGTTGGATAGTATGTGTGATAACAAGGACCGGAGACACATCTGCCTAAAAAATGGGAGTGTGGTCAAGTGATGATTGCATCAGCATGACTGTCATGTAAATCAACAAAGAAACAGGTTGTGGAGAAACCACAGATGCCTCAGAATCTGAAGGGTCCTTAGGTGAGCCCCATGCTTCAGGTATCCTAGCAGTAACATGACACAAACATGTAAGGTGACTTCCTTCGCAAGTCCTCCAAAGGAATTTAGGCTTACGTCTGAGACATTTAGGCCTCTCAATTCCCCCAACGTCGTTCCCAACGGTTGGTGAGATGCTCTCAATGTGACTGGCAGAGGTGAGAGAGTCATCTCCTACATGATGTATAGAGGTTGGAGATGTGACATAAATATGACTTGAGGAAAATAGAGTGATGCCCCTAACATGACTAGCAGTGGCTGGGTGCAGGTTGTCAACATGACTTGCAGAGGTTGTCAACCCATCTCCAACATGACTGGCATAGGTTGGTGATGAATTCCCAACATGACTAGTAGAGGTTGGGGATGCATGGGTAGTGTGACTAGCAATGACTAGATTTGTGTGCCCATCATGACTTGTAGTGGTTGGTTGCGGGTCGTCAACATGAATTGGACAGGTCGTCGACCAATCTCCAATGTGACTCGCAGAGGTTGGTGATGGAGTTCCAGTATAACTAGCAGTGACTGGACTAGTGGCGGTAGTGAATTGCGGCATTTGACACCAAGGTCCAACGAAAGATTGGTTCTGAGAAATTGCAGGCCAGGAAGGATCCCGGTTTACACCCTATCCCTATCTGGAAGAATAGTATCCTCCTCCACAATAATTCATAAAGGGTTGTAAGGGCATAGACATTGAAGTAGTTGTATGTGAAGAAACAAAATCATGATAAGGATTATTCGAGTGAGGATACATGTTTCCCCCAGACGAAGGAAATTCGTGAAGGGGGTTTCCCATACTACAAAAATAACTTCCACTGGATGAAACAACAGAGGAAAGATGAAGGTTCTCCATAGGGAAAGTGTTTTTAGGAACCGACATAGTGGAAGAAGGATAAGTGGATGGAGTGTAATAAGTAGAATTATTTCCTATTTGGGCACTTACTTCTCGCATAGTGGATTCATAGGAAGGAATATTCCAACCTCCTACCGTAAGAGGTGTTTGAGGGATATGAATCCCACCAAATAGAGAGGGATAATAAGGAGGCATCATGCCCCCAGACCCAAAACTTGGATTATCATAAGGAAGCGAGAAAGAGGATGGAAAGTGTGAAGACATATCAAAAAGAGAATGACTAGAGACCCAACTTATGCATACCATTATAAAAAACAGAAGGATTTGTCCCCATGAAATGAGTGGGCATCATGGGGTAGGTAGCAGTAAATGAGGGAGCAAAAGGAACTCCAATATCCATGATAATGAAAACTCAGTAAAAAAATCCTAAGGATTCTTTAGGCCAACTAGTAAGCAAAGAACACACCAAAAGTCAAATGGCCAATATGCATGCAAATGGGATAAACTGGTTGAGTGGCCTCCCTCCCTAAAGAAGGTATGTCTCATCCAAGAGGGACCTGAGACTCCCTGTTAAATATCGGAGGTAACCGAATCAGTTATAGGGCCCCTCGTGAGCTTAACACCTAGTCGGTCAGATACCCCCAGAGAGGTAATCATCCATAAAGGTTGTGTGTTTTCCAACTCCTATCTAACCCAGGGTACTAGCAGAATAACCCCTTCAAGTAACCTATGAGATACCTAAGTCAAGAAACTAATAAACTACTGTATAACCGATGCACAACCGAGCAGTCGTAATTATGGATCACCATATGGGCAGGGTAGAAAAGCCTGAAACCTTGAAATCACCGCCTCTCATGGAGGTATGGGCACTAGCAAGATCCCCAAATATGAATAAATCCACAGAAAGTTCTCTTACGCTAGACGAGTATCCGGGGGATATCCCTTCAACTAACTTCGTGCAACCTTGTGATTAACTCCACTATGAGCGGAGCCTCCTGATCTTACCAATTATAAAATGGACTTCTCAACTCCCTTACTCAGACACATATGTTGATTTAATTTCCTTGGAGAAGTTTACTCACAAAAACCTATTCCAAGGCACTAAATCCTAGGCTAGTTTGTGCAACCTAAAAAATAAAATCCTTACCAATAAATTTTAAATTATAGCGTTGATTTTATGGCCATGATTACTCAAAAAGGTATGGTGATGACACTCATGGTGTTATGAATATCCAAGAAATTAAATATGAAAATAATGCAAAGTCTAACTTTAAATTTTAATGTATGATATACTCCTAAAAGCGATGCAATTTTCAAATTCAACTTTGCGATTCATAAGTAATAATGCAATCTTTCACTGTATGCACTAAGCTAATGATAAAAACTCAAAAGACAAAAAAAAATGCCAAGCAATGAAAAATGCCTATATTTTTTTTGTATTTTCAATATATCAAAATTGAAAATGCATGGACTGAAAAGTAACTTGATAGAAAGACCTACTGTGTATAAAAAATAGATAACTCAAGCAGCATATTAAGAAACAAAGCACCCAACCCAATGTACAAGGACAATAAAAATGAAAAGATGAAGGGAAAAACTTCGCCCAAAAATTCAACCAAAAGAGGGTTTCTTGTCATCCCACAGGTACTCAACAGGGACTATAGAGACTTAAGAAGGCTCATCAAGCATCAAATCCCACCCAAAAAACACCACACCAAGAAAACAAGCAAGGATAAAAGGTGTACGCGATTGTTTGAGCAATTAGAGCATATATATGCGGCTTGCAGTGAAACAGTCTGCGTGTATAGGCAACTGTCAAGAAAAAAGGTGCGTATATTCTCTGAAACAAGGCCAAGCAAGGGAGAAGGATGAAAACTCAGACCTAGAGTGAATAGGATTTGTCAAGCAATGATATGACAAGAACCACAATAGAAACAAGAGAAATCTAAGGAGAAAAGTACTTCAAAACCTAAGAAAGAAGATTCATCCCCAGTGGAGTCGTCAATTCTGTTACGAGGAAAATATCTCTATGGCTAGGGTGAACCACAACAGACAGGTATGACTGTAGAAGTCGACTCAATTCCAACATATGCTATATAAACTAACCTGCAAGAGAAGTAAGAAAGAGGCTTACATCGTCCAAACATTTGATGATGTCCATCGTTGAGCACTTTGACCCAAAGCTTTATACTTGCAACAAGTTCTCAACAAACAAACAAACAAAGGATATAGTGATGATATAATAGGTTAGCACATTAGATATCATAATCCATCAATATACAAAACAAACATGCCCATGGATCATAATACATATATTTGCAAGATATCAATTGGACAAGAAAGGAGTATTTCTATTAACAAATGATCAGCAGAAGCGAAACATTCTATACTTACATGTCCACGCGGTTCAGAACCAACAAAACCGAGTTCCTTCCAACTGGACCTCCACCACTTCAATGCTCCACCAAATTCAAAATCATATAAGGGAGACAAAGAGGTTCTCCATCAATAAGGGAAGAGCTTGGGGACCGAACACCGTGTTCATAATTAAAGGACAAAGGGATGCAAACTCAATAATGAAGTAATAATTTACTAGAGTAACTTTGCTCTCAAAGTTGAATTCTCTCTTCTCTTCCATAGCTAGGAATTGGCTTCTTTATAGCCTTCAAAATGCAAATGAAGGGCCGAGACAGAACGTTTCCAGTATATGGAAGGCAAATGATCAGAGATATATATCATGACATGGAAACCAGACGTTTAATTTTGATTTATTGGCACAAACGCATTTCCACCAGTCGAATAACTCATCATTGTATGACTCATGTACCCCCCTGCTCCATGGAGAGGCATTAAAGTGACCCATATACATAGTGTTATAAATTAAGCTATGTCACCTCACACACTCTCCTTCAGGATCATTCCTAATATTTTTTCTAAGAAGAATGCACATAGTATTGTCTTGAATTCAAAGTTTTTCTTCTTCAACTTACAATCTGTTAGTTGTGTCTTCATGTAGTTTAGCATGCTAGTGCTCCAATCAAATATCACTGGATGAAAAACTGCACTGCAAATTGCATCTAAGTTAGAGAGGCCTGATGAAGAGAAGAGCATCCATTAATCCACCTAATCATGTACAAAACCACTCTCAAGCCAAGATCCTTAGTCTTCTATATAGGGACTTGAGAACCTACTTTATATGTACTGGATTCACAATACATGTCAACATAGTGGGTTGTGTTATATGGACCTGGAGGGAAAGTCTGCAAGTTCACCGACTCACCCCTCGTAGAGAGACCCATCAGAAAGTAGATGTCCTCGGTGGTTGGTGTCAAATATTTTTCTTCTAGTACAAAGGCTTCTACATCTTGGTTCCAATACTCAATCAAGTGGTTTAGTAATCTGGGTTGGGCTCTCTTAAATGGAAATTGAAATAATGTCCACATTCCACATTTTTTTAGTGTAGCCACAACCTTTGGGTCCTCTTAGACCATTTTTTCTACTTCTTCTTTCTCTCTCTCCCTTCAATGCACATACATCCTGTATCATGGAATAATTTGGGAGTTAGTTCCCTTTTTTTAATCACTTTTTTCAGTATGTACGCACTATTTTTTTAAGATAGTCACGTATGTACGTCATTTGAGGGTGTCTCAGCTAGGGTACATCCACATTCTCAGCATGAATAGCATGCATGCATGCTAAAATGTGAGGAATAATAGGGCGTCTGGCCCCCAATTTCCTAGAAAAATTATAAAACATGAATGGAATTGCAAGAGGAGGAGAGGGGTACTTACTTGGTCCAAGTACGAGTCATTTTTTTCCACCATTTCTCTTTGAATGTGTGTTTGAATAAAGAGTATTTTTACTATTTTTGGGTATTTTCAAACTGCAATGGTGAAAATGACCCCTTTTCCCTCTATTTATAGACTTTTTGAGCATTTTTTTACCTAGTTTTTCCCTTAAATCTTCCCTATTGTTTTCTCAATGGATTTTTTGGCTCTCCTTGCTGATATTTTGGTCGTTTAAATATATTATATTCTTTGGATTCAATATTTTTTAAATGCATGGGTACTACTTATTTCATCTTGTGACGAAGTTGTGTTTTCACTATTTTCATATAGGGCAGATTTATACCACCTAGCATTTTTCATTTTATTGATGATTTTCACTTTTCCATAGGGTCGATCCCACCGAAGTGCGACAAAAAACCTTCCATGATTCTTTAGAAGTGTTTTAATTAGGTGGTAGACCCTTCCTCTCCATGGATTCCCCATTTAGATCCGTGTGCTACATTCTGGCATCCATGCTGTGAGTATTTTGTAGGCTTGGGAGTCCCTTGTTCTCCCACCATGACTTCAGTTTTAGGCCTCATTCATTTTTTCAAACTCTCTTTCTGACCTCAACCCATGGGACTCCCATAGATCATAGCTCATCTTATTTGAAGCTCACTTAAACCATGAAAGCTACATCTAGTGAGAGATTATTTATGCTTTTTGGCCTAATTTAGATTATTTACGAAAAGGAGCCACCTCAGAGTCTCCTTTAAGCTCTTTTCAAGATCCCTAAAATTAAAAATATTGTCGAGTGATCTCATTTCCCTTCATGGTCATCAAAATGAAATATGAAGGCACATCTATTCGATGATAATTTACCCCTTTTTTTGATTTGGATGGATAATTGACAAAAAATGTATGCCCTAGGAGCTATGGTTCACCAGGAGAGTTTTCTTAGGTATAAGTTTACCCTGTTTTTGGGCTTGAGGGACTAAATTTACAAAAACTACCATTCTCCTTGGTTTTGGTTTATATCTTTTTTGGGCCTTAGAGATTATTGAAAAAAAAAGGAAACCCTTGGAGTCTTCTTTAAGCCCTTTTCAGACTCTGTAAATAGGAAAAGATCACCCAGTGATCTTGTTTATTTCACACTCATCATAGGGTCCAGAAAGAACATATAGTTGGTCCAATTTTACCCCTTTATTGACTAACAGATTAAATATGAAAAAGGAATACCTCAGGGGATATGTCTCGCCAGGCGATTTTTCCCAAGTATTAGTTTATCCCTTTTTCGGGCCTAGGGAACTAAATTTACGAAAAAGGAACCATAGTTCTCCTTGGTATAAGTTTAAACATTTTATGGACCTCGAAGGATCAAATTAAAGAAAATATACTCCTCGGGAGACACGTCTCCCTGGGAGAGTATTTCCAAGTATTGTTTTATTCTTTTTCGGGCTTGGGGGACTAAATTTATGAAAAAGACCACTTTGGAGTCTTCGTTTACTAGTTTTTTAGACTCTCTAAATGTGAAAAACCGTCGATATTACCTTCTCTGGACTCGTAAAAATTTACATTGAGGGAATCTCATTGTGTGTATCCATAATCACATTACATGTCTCACTCTTTCATCTTTGGCCTCATGTCAGCTCCATTCTACTGTCGCTAAAATTTTAGAGAATTTCTTAGGTGCAGGCCTTGTAGCATTTTTTCCTTTTAGATCTGACACCTTGACCCATGGAGGAATTTTCCCGAGTGTCCCTATCCTACACATGTCTCCTTTCACTGAGCACTAGTATGTTCCATGCACCTAGAACTAGTTTTATTTCCTGTGACACTCATTCCTCCTTTGAAACATAACATTCTTTTATTCTTTTTCAAGCTTGTTAAATATATGGAAAAGGGGACTATAAAGATTATCTTTTGTTGGCAACAATCGAGTCACTCTTGGACAAAGCACATCGTTCAGTTTGTTCTACAAGCATTTGGATTTAGTATGACCTTAGGAATTTGTTCTTGTTACATAGAGTTGTGTCCTCTTCCATTTGGTTACTCTTCCAAACATATGGAGCATTTATGTTGCCTCTTGTGCCATATACTTATGTCAATAACATGATTCCTGATTCTTTTCATATGTCGTTCTCTTTTCCAAGGGAAATTCTTACAACCTGAGTCAGCCATTTGACGATAAGTCTCTTAACCTTCATGAGTTATCCTTCTCGAGAGTCCTATCAAGTCAACAATCAGAATCAATGAAGTTTCATACATGATGTTCGAGATCCTCTGGTATTTCCATGACATCTTTTCGAAGACCTCAGGGTAGTGAGTCTTACACTCCTATTATACTCCTAGATGAGTTTTGAAGATCTTGAAGATATTTCTCAAGTCATGAAGCTATCATCTCCAGCTAAAGGCATTGATGCCTCATGAAGATTCATATGACATTGTATATGTATATCTTCTGATGATTTTGGCATGTAGATATGTTGTGTATCATTCACGGCTACAATTTTTATTGGCATACATATTAGTCATTTAGCAATGATTACCCTATATGACATGGATCTACAATATACTTTATTCGAAGCCATGCTTAGTTTGTATAGAGCATGGGTATGCCCTCTTTGGTGATTATTATTATTATTTTGTAGATGACACACTCACGAATTCTCATATGGCTTCACTCAACTCGGTGCCTACCCACTTTATCAAATATTTTGTAATGTATTTTGGCCATCATTTTCTCTTCTGACCTCACACCTTAGGGGGCATATGTTATAGCCCAAAATTCCACTGTTATGCATACTTGACATTGGCCTACTCATTCAAACATTTTCAAACCACTTTTGTTGAGGTTCCTATTATTATTATTATTATTATCTGGTGTATGAACACATGGAGAGTGTGTACATACTGGACTTGGATATCTAACAACCCACATGTACTATGAAAATTTGCAAAAAATAAAAAAATTCACACTTTCCAGTGGAGTTTACAGGCTACTTTGGGTTTCAAAACCAGTTTACCTCATGTATCCCTTCTGAGAACTGAATAAACATCATTTCTCCATGTAAAAAGGGCCCTCGAGGGTCATTTGAATATATGAAAGAAGAGGCAAGTGAACTCTACCAAAATTTCTCTCTTTCATTCCAAGACTTTGCATCCTGTTCTGAGTTTTCATCCTCAACAATCCCAATCATTCATCCTCGTTATACAATCCATACATTTCCTTCTATTGGCATGTTGGTTTTTAGGATCTCACTTTGGGATTGGTGCACCTGGAGTCTAATTAGAGGGACCTAGGAGAGGTTTGTTGAGTGGTGTCAGGAAGATTAATGTTGTATCTTATCATCTTGTTTTCAATAAAAGAGAATTTTACTATCCCAACTATATGTTTCTTCATGTTTATATTTCTAAATTGCTTTCATGAATATTTAGGCCTTTAAATGATCTTGGTGATTATGGATATACTATTGTATATTGTTCTGTGAAGTTGTCTCAGGCCAACATTAGGAGGAGGCATGCAATCTAGGAGCGAATAACGATAGGAAAGGATCTAATACAAATGAAAGGACTTAAGGTGGATACCTTGATTTTCTATCCATTTCCTT
>SNQJ01S0016217.1:207147-227891 GCA_010110895.2 Picea sitchensis
ATTATCCATCAAACAAACTTGGGTCCATTACCCAAACCTGGGTTCTCCAACTTCTCATGGCCATAACTCTCTAACCGTGAAGAGTTATGTGACGTTCCACATACCACCGGAAATGGAATGACTTGTTATATCCATATAGAATAGTATTACCTTCAAATATATTAAAAATCATAGCATTATACATGAAACAACCTTGGGTCCATTACCCAAACCTTTGTGCTACTGGAATTCGCTATTGGACTTTCTCCAAGGGTTGAAATCAATCACTAATGGTTGACATCAATCTACAATATCACTCTCCAATGGTTGACATCAATTACAACCAAAAATCCATACCAAATATCCATCAACTTAAGCCTATTGTCTGACAATCTCCCCCTTTGGCATTGATGGCAACACCAACATTGATGGCAACACTTAGTCATGATAACATTCATGCTTATACTCTTCATCAATGTTTCTATCTCTCCCCCTTTGACATAAATGGAAAAGGGTATATCCCTTTGGGGCTACTCCTCTTGACTGGACTCTCCTTAGGGATGCTCCCCCTGTCTACGTGCCTTTGATTTTTTCTTTGTGTTTATAAGCCTATGATTACTCTCTTTCCCTTCATATGAATAATATCTCCCCCTTTGAAAAAGTGTATCACTTTGAATTCATATCGCTCATTCTTCCCTTGTGACAATCAATCCCCTTGGAAACATGCCTCTATGATCTCTCTCCAAACATTTACCTTTGCATCCGATAAATCTCTCCCCCTTTGTCCTATTTATGGTGCTTCCTCGTGTACATCTAAGACATATAAGATAAGCGTTCAAAAGAATTAATTTTGGAGTAGAAATTAATCCCAGTCTCTGGCGAAGATACTCAAGGGATTACCGTGGAAGTGAATTTGTAAAGATGTATGCCACTTGTTCTTTTGTTCCTACATATTCAACTCTGATGTTCTTCTCTGCAACCTGTTCTCGTAGAAAGTGATACTTGATTGGAATGTGCTTCATCTTGGAGTGCATCACCGGGTTTTTTGAGATACTGATGGCGCTTGTATTATCGCAATAGATTGGAATGGGATCATCATATTGAACCTGTATATCTGTCAAAGTTTGTTTCATCCATAGAAACTGTGTACAACATGTTGATGCTGCAATATACTCTACCTTGGCTATAGATAAAGATATTGATGATTGTTTCTTGCTTAGCCAAGATATTAAACACTCACCCAAGTAGAACGTTGCTACACTGGTGCTTCATCAGTCATTAATGTAGCCTGTCCAATCTCCATCTGTGTAGGAAATAAGTGATAGATCCTTTCCTTTTGGATACCATACTCCAAACTCTTTTGTTCCTTTGAGATATCTGAAAATCCTCTTCACTTCTAATACATGTGATTCCTTTGGTGTTGCATGAAATCATGCCACCTTTCCGACTGCTTGCATTACATCTGGTCTGGATGTTGTCACATATAGTAAACTACAAATCATTAACCTGTATTGCCTCTGTTCCGTAGACTTCGAATCATCATCTTTGCTCAACTTGCAACTGGTTTTCATAGGAGTGGTAACTGGTTTGCAATCTTCCATTCTGAACCTCTTTAGCATTTCTCTGATATAATTAGTTTGAGAAATAAAAATTCCTTGGTTTCTTTGACATATATGAAGACCCAAAAAGAAGGATAGTCTTCTAAGTACTGAAATTTCAAGTTCATTCTGCATATCCTTTTCCAATTTTTGTCTTAACCTGTCATTAGTACTTCCAAAACAATATCATCAACATAAATTTCAATTAATAAAATATTACCTTGAGTTACCTTGATGTAGAGGTTGTTTTCTATGCTTCATTTCCATAGTTTATAGGGAGTCTTGTCATTGTTGTTTCTGAGGATTACTCTTTTTTGAATGTGAATTGATGTATGCACTGCATGTGTCCAAAAAATATATGTCAATTTGGAATCCATTAGCATTGTTCGAGCCTTTTCCTGTGTAATTATCATCCGTTATGATAATGTTCCTTTGTCTCTGAAACACTCTCTGAACCAATCTATGAATTCATGCTCTCGTCCACTATCATATATTTGTCCAAACCTGCTAAGTGTTCTTACGAATCCATCTATGCCCATACTGTTGAAGACACTACTTGCGCAACTGTCCATAATGTTGACCCATTTATCACTATACTATCATGAAGTCTTGCTTAATATATCAAATTGTACTTCTGCTAACTGATTGCTCTGAATCTGTCTTCTCAAACTATGAAAGCTGCTGGAAGGATGGTTCTTTGCATGGATGATTTTAGGGGCTAAATTTTTCTCATGGGCTAATTTTCCATGGTTTTTCCAAAAATGAGATTCGCTATTTTAAAAATGATTCGCCCAAATTCTATAGGATAAAATTATTTTACCTTAAAAATCATCAAAATTTTATAAAAACTATATAAAATCCTTAAAAATCTGAATATTTTTACAAAAATATCGCCAAACATTTATAGTTGGCATATGAAGGATTAGTAAGATTCGCCAAGGTTTCTACATTTTAAAATAAATTTCCATCCTTAAAGTCATCACTGGTTCTTTGGTCGGTCACAACTATCACATAGACTCCCCCTATCTGATATTCATATTACTTGGGAGTCTCTAAGACGTATGGCTCAGAACAATTCTTGCTCTGATGTGTATTCATCATCATCTTCATTGGTAGATTCATCATCATCTTCATTGGTAGATTCATTATCTCTCTGAGCTCTGACTTCTTTCTTTCTGTCTGTGGATTCATCTTTCACTACAATGCCTTAAAGTACAATATCTTGAACATGTTCCTTATTTACTTGTCCTTCCTTTCTTTCAGTTATTTTCCAAACCTTTATGTATCTGACATCTTTCCTTTTCTCTATAGAATTTTCTTCATCTCATTTTATTTCCAATCTTGCGATATCTGGTACCTGGTCTTTATTCACTTGTTCTTCATTTTTTATTATCCATACTTTCTTATATCTGATGTCAGTATTCTCTTTCATGGAAGTATCGATCATGCTTCTACAATCACTGACTATGTGTCCATATTTATGACATTTATAACACTCAATTTTACATGAAACCACAAAGGTACTTCTTGCTTGGAAATTTCTTTTATAATCCCTGCAATCTACAACCTTATGTCCAAAGTTAGTATAATAAAAAAAATTACCATAAAATAAGTTTGCATAACTAGGAGTGAATGATCTTCTTTGTGGCATAGTCCTTCTGAATTTTTTCCTTGACTGATCATTATCATGATTGAAGCTTCTTTATGGCTTGAACATGGATGGTCTTCTTGAAGATGTATCTTCAACATTTTTCTTAGATTTTGGTTGACCATGATTCCTTCCTTTGAGTACTTCTACATAACTCTTTCTATTTTCTTCATTTTTCTTTTCTAGCAACCTAGAGTGCTTCTCTTCATTCTCTATAACCGATGTGGATTTTTCTGTCTCTTCAACGTTCTTGTTGAGCTTGATGGTTTTACTTCTAAATGTTACAACTTCTTCTTCAATCTTCTCAACCTCTTATTCTTTCTTCATTATCTGAGACTTCATGACTTCTTCTATTCTTTTTTCTTCTTCAAGCTGAATTTTTAATGTGATTATTTCTTCTTCAAGTCCTTTCTCTTCTTGACCAAACACTACCTCAAGATGGTTTAGATCGTTAGTTCTTTCCTTAAGATGATCTGCCAATATCTTCTCTCTCATTTCTTCGTCTTCCTTTTGTGCTTCTATGTTGGTTTCCAAACAATGCTTTTGATATTCAAGATTTTCTTCGATCTTTCTGTCTTCTTCTAGCTGAGTTCTTAAGTTCTCGATGACCTGTTGGGATTCTTCAAAAATGTGAACACTTTCCTTTTGTTTCATCAATTCTTTCTTGAGTGAATTGTTTTCTTCTCTTAGTTCATATAAATCACTAATAAATTATTCTTCATAATTATCTTCCTTTTCAATTAGTTTTTTTGTCTCATTTCCTTCATGGCATTCTATTTCAAGATGTACATTTTTTTAACAGTTAAAACAAAACAACATACCTCTGGTGATTATGTACTCTTCATCTTTTGAATCTTCTTGACATGGTGAACATAATTCTTCTTGATTTGTATCTGCATCTTCTTTGACTTTTTCTGAATCTATGATGGCTGAAGAATATATGTCATGTAACTTATCCAAAAAAAAATTGTTGCAATCTTTTCCATTTTTGAATTATCATATCCTGTAACAACTGATAGCCAAATATAATGTCCATGTTCCTGTAAAAATACTTTCATCCTTATTCTCCACATCTCATACTTAAAACCATTATGGCCATTAAAAATAGGCACTCTATTCTCAGAATAATCCATGATCTCGTTCCAGTGGTTAAATTGTTTCTTGAAGGAACCGACCCTAATACCAATTGTTGGATTACTAAGAGGGGGGTGAATAAGTAATAGATAAATTTAATCATTTTTAACCATATAATACAAGTGTTAGATCAATTGATCATTATCATCCAATAACTACAGAGTAAATAAGAAATGAACAAATGAGCAATCATACACATACACAGTACATTCGTGTTTTACATGGAAACCCTAAGAGAGAGAAAACAACAAAATTATTTTTCTTATATGTCTTGAAGAATTACATTAATTGGAATCACTAACTTTATTTGTTTTCTAGATACAACTAGAAGGATGCTCCAACCCCCTAGTTTCTCAGGCTACAACCTAAGGGAAGCTCCAACTCCCCAATTCTCTGGATACAACCAAAAGGAGGCTACAACCCCCTATGTTTTTTGGCTACAACCGAAAGGTGGCAACAACCACCTTTCCTTGCCCCGTCCAACTTCCCTGATGTATAAGTAGAATGATGGAACCACTATCACACTATTACTGTGAGATATACTACTGTAAACCTGTACCAATCAACCTACACCAAATAACCTGTACCAATAACCTGAACCATGAATCAACCATACATCAACCTATACAACAACTTGTAATCAACCTGTACCATAAACAAGTGTATCAACCATGCACCAACCTATACCAAACAACCTATAATCAACCTGTGCCATAAACAAGTGCATCAACCATACACCAACCTATACCTCAACCTGTACCATGAACAAGTGCATCAACCATGCACCAAACCTATACAAATAACCTGTCACAACAACTTGTCGAAACAACCTATCACAACAACCTGTCACAACAACTTGTCGAAACAACCTATCACAACATCCTGTCACAACAAATTTTCCAAACAACCTATCGCAACAACATGTCTCATAAATCTTATCAACCAAATCATATCTACTCACCAAGATCAATCACCAAGATCAATATGTGCTTCTAATAATACAAGTATGCTAGATCATCCATAAACTATGTGTTGACAATACTACTAACAAGTGCCTTCAACCATGTACCAAGTATGTAAAAATCATGTATCAACTAATCATCAACTATGACTCATCACGATGTACCAACATCATCAACTATACACCCCATGTATGTGCCAACTCATCAACTACTTGTCTCAACCATGTACCCGACATGTACCTCAACCAAATGCCCTCATCAATTTCACCATCCAAATATGATTTGTAACTCTATAATAGACCTGGTGTGTATTATCACATACCTGCAAACCTTCCTTAACTTTGACAACAAGAGACTAGCATTGTCATCAAACATTTCTTTAGTCTCACATGACTAGTTTTGGATTAGTCAACAACCCTAACTTGAAATAATCATCACTTTGTACCTGTAATGAATAAATATCTGAAACTGATACATATTGTTATTTAGTGCATTTTATGCAATGACTCCAGGTTTCACTACTTGTAATCTCTCAAAAAAGGAGTTATAGAAAAAATGGCATACCTTGTCGAATTATGGCTTATTCTAGAGAGCGACCATGTAGAGCATGCCCCACGCAGAATATTTTTGAATAGATATGAAAATATTACATAGACTACTACAGATTGTATTCTAACCAAAACATTTGTGCTTACTGAATTTGGATCTGTTATGAAAAAGTTATGAATTTTTTACCCAAAACACATGTTTTAGACTAGTTTCAAGACTAGCCACAAACAATATTGTCGACGGAGTGTAACTCCAAAAATACAACGACCCACAAGAAGAATTATTTACCACATATACTTGTATATGTTTCCTCAATGAAATAGCAATTTCACGTTCTGAATCATTCTATAAAAAAAAATTATTGCAAAAATGGTGAGATGACCTGTAAATAACATACCTTAGAAAGCATCATCAAAAGAAGTTATCCTTCCTTGAATTCCCTCCTTATTTTCTTCACATTCCCTCTTAAATTTTTCTTATATATCCTTTGGTTACCTCAACCACCTATAGATATTCAATATTCTCAAGTGTGATCTAAAATGAGAGAGCCTTGCCTCCTATTTATACTCTCCAAGTAGCTTCCTTAAAAACATATTCTAGGTCACTTTGCCCACTTTCCTTATTTTAGGGTTAACCCACTTCTAATTTCTCCATTAAATTTATTATTTAAATAATTTATNCTAGATGACATATGAGGGTCCTCCAACTTTGTAAGGCCATAATTCTCAAACCGTGAGGAGTTATGTGATGTTCCACATACCACCATAAATGGAATGACATGAACTATCCATATAGAATATTATTACCTACAAATATATCAAAACTCATACGATTATCCATTAAACAAACTTGGGTCCATTACCCAAACCTGGGTTCTCCAACTTCTCATGGGCATAACTCTCTAACCGTGAGGATTTATGTGACGTTCCACATACCACCGGAAATAGAATGACATGTAATATCCATATAGAATAGTATTACCTTCAAATATATTAAAACTCATACCATTATACATGAAACAACCTTGGGTCCATTACCTAAACCTTCGTGCTACCAGAATTCACTACCGGACTTTCTCCAAGGGTTGGCATCAATCACTAAGGGTTGAAATAAATCTACAATATCACTCTCCAATGGTTGACATAAATGACAACCAACTATCCATCAATCTAAGCCAATTGTCTGACATCATTGTGATTCCCCGTGTCAGAATTTTGTATTTCCTGCTGCTCAGGTTCTTGCGTTGTTCCCCTAAGGTTGAATAGGTATTTCGGCTTCCTCCAACCGATCATGAAAGTTATTATCCTTAATAAGGGGTGGGAAGGGATCCCAACTTCTCTTTGAGGTACACAAAGGAGTCCCTAGTTAATTGATTGGTAAATATATCAATGATCTTCTCTTTGGAAGGAATGGATTCTAGTTTAACCACTTGATCCTGAACCTTCTCTCTGAGAAAATGATACTTGATGGGTATATGCTTAGTTTTAGTGTTGAAAGATTTCTATAGAGATTAATAGCACTTTTATTGTCACACATATTGGAAAAAGGTTGATCACAAGGAACTTGAATATCCTTGAGATTGATATTTATCCACAAAAATTGCATATAGTAGTATGTTGTTTCTATATACTTTGCGCCAGCTGTAGAAAAGGAAATGGAATTTTGTTTCTCGCTAATTCAGGACACTAAACAAGTCCCAAACAAGAATGTGCCTCCACTAGTTGTTTTTCTATCAAAATTAATTCCTTCTAAATATGCATCTGTATAATCTCTAAGAACGAGGTCTGTGTTTTTTGGATACCATAATCCATAGTCAATAGTGCCTTGAAAGTACCTAAATATTATTTTGACTACAATAAAATGATTTTCCTAGGGATTGGACATAAACCTGCCTACCAAACCAGCATCTTTCATGATGTCAGGCATAGAAGTTGTGAGATAAGGAAAAATTCCTATCATGGACTTGTACATGGTTTGATCTATGTCTATAATGTCTTCCTCTTTCTTGAGTTTTCAACAGGTAGTCATGGGAGTGCTTACTGGTGTGCAGTTTTCCATGCCAAAATTCTTCAACATTTCCTTGAGATATTTGTTGTGGGAAATAAAAATTTATTTTTCTGATTGATGAATCTGTAAGCCAAGAAATAAGGAGAGATATCCTAACATGGACATCACAAACTCTTGATGCATTGCAGATGCAAAATTTTTACTCATTAGTACAATGTTTTTGCCAAAAATAATATCATCAACATATGCTAGAATAATTAACAGATCATTACCTTCATCCTTGATGTATACATTTCGATCAATTATTCCCTTTTTAAAACCTTACTAGTGAATATAAATGTCGAGTCTATAATACCAAGCTCTTGGATCCTATTTTATCCCATAAAGGGATTTCTTTAATCGACAGAAATATTCCTTTTTGTCAGTTAGTATAAAACCTTATAATTTCTCCACATAAACTTCTTCATCAAGGTCACCATTTAAAAATATCGATTTAACATCCATTTTGTACACTTTGAATTTTTTGTAGCATGCAAAATCCAAAAACATCATGATAGCTTCAATTGTTGCAACATGGGAAAACGTTTCTTCAATGTACACTCCTTCAACTTTAATATACCCTTTTCATACCAATATGGCCTTGTTTCTAACGATATGTCCATCTTCATTTAACTTGTTTCTGTATACCCATTTAGTGCCAATTACATTCTTGTTATTTTTTCTTCGAACAAGATCCCATGTATTTTTTCTCTATTTGGTCTAGTTCTTCATTCATGGCTTTCACCCATTGGTCATCCTGACTTGTTTGTGCAATGTTTTGGGGTTCACTCATGCATAATAATGCAAAATTTGCAGAGCTAGGTATATTTACAAGTTTTCTTCTGATTTGTAAACCTTATTCTTTGTTTCCAAGAACCTAACTATCTGGATGATGTTTTTGAACATACCTTGATGGGGTCTTTGGTTGTGATCTCTCCATTCTCTCTTCTTCCTCGAAATATTCTTGTTCCCGATACTCGTGTATTCCATATCCTTGTGGTTCATTTCCTATTTATTCATCATAGGAATTATCATGGTGTTGGTGTCTCTCTAGATGAGATGGTCCCTCATATACATTTACATATATACTTTTAACTATTTTGTGGATTATTTTCTTGTAGAACTTGTATCCATTACTTCTGGAGGAGTATCCTAACAATATACCTTCATCAACTCTAGAATCAAACTTACCTAAGTTGTCTTCATTTCTTTTAATGTAGCATTTTCTTCCAGAAACTTTGAGGTGTTTTATTTATGTTGGTATGCTAGGCTATAGCTCATAAGGGGTTTTATCATTGTTTACTCTTATGTGTACCTTATTGAGAATGTTAACAACAGTTTGAACAACTTCTCCCAAAAAGGTTTTGGGTACTTATTATTAATCAAGCATGGCTCTGGCCATTTCCTAAACTCTTGTCTTCATCCTCTCTACTACTCCATTCTGGTGAGCGGTTCTGGCAATAGAAAATTGTCTCTTGATCCCATGGTTTTCACAATAATTGTTGAATTCATCAGATGTGAATTATCCTCCTCTATATTATCTTAGGAACTTTATTTTTAAATCCATTTCATTTTCCACTTATGCTTTGAATATTTTGAAATTTTCAAAAACCTAAAATATATGCTTCAACAATCCAACCCAAGTCATTCTGGTATAGTCACCAGTCAACAAAACGAAATATATTTCACCTCAAGGTGATTGAGTACTAGTGGGGCCATAGAGATATATATGAATCAACTCAAGAGGTCGAGTGGTTCAGTGTTCTCTTTCCTTGAATTGAACTCTTGATTGTTTTTCAAATGAACATGACTTACAGACAATATTATTAGGTTTGGAAATTTTGGGCATATCTCTCACAACATATTTTATTCCTAGATTAACAATCTGATTAAAACTAAGATGACCTGGTATTTTGTGCCAAAGACAACTCTCACTAGTTTTACTAATGCAACATTTTTACTTTCCTTCTTCTAGAGAATACACATTTCCTGAAGTCCCGACTTCATTGACAACAATATTTCATGTATTCACATCCATTATCTTACAAACTTTTGAATCAAAGAGAACATTTTTTCCTTGGTCACACATTTAAATTACACTCAACAAGCTATGTTTTAGACCATCTACATACAACACATTTTGTGCTTTGATCTTTCCAATCTTATCTTCATCTAGTACACCAATTCATTTTCCTCTAATTCTAGCTGGAGCATTGTTTCCAAAAGTAACATTACCACATTCTTCTTCAGTTAGGAATTCAAACTTACTCTTGTATCCTGTCATGTTGTTGGAGCAGCCACTGACAATATACCATTGATTTTCTTGATTTTTGGCATAAAGAGACAATCCACAATTTTCTTTGTTTTTATTTTTCTTCCTCCAAACCTTGGTAAAATATTCTTGCTTTTCTGGCTTATAGATAGACAACATATTTCTTCTGCATTCACTTGCATTCTGTCCAAAAGTATTTCATATGTGGAATTCAAGTTCATTTAATAGAGGAGAGAAGGAATTTTGATACATATCCATTCGAGGTTTATTGAATCTCATTCCTACATTTATGTTATAATTCCTACAACTCATAGCCTTATTTCCAAAGTTTCCACAAGAGAAAAAATGTCCATAGAAAAAATTTGGATGCCTTGGAATGAAAAACTTACTTGTAGGTATCATTCTTTGTCTACAATCTTGATAAGATTCACGCACATGTTTCTTCCCTGCTTCATAATTTTTTGCATAGTTGGGTTGATCTTGTTCTGACTGCTTCTTCTTAATATCTTTTTATTTATTGGGACGACTATTGTTTCCCTTGAGATAATTTTCATAACTTGTAGGTTCCTCACTAGTTGATATGCTAATGCTTGAATCCCCTTTGAAAATTTTCAAACTTTCCTTATATCCTAGCTATGTCTTGTCATCTGGTGATCTATGTTTGCTGAGAATGTTACCTAGAGTTTGACATCCTTTTATGAATTTCATTTGAATCTCATATTTCTCCAGATCCTTTCTCAAGGAAACTATTTATGCTTCTAGTTTGTCATAGATGTTCTCTTTTTCTTTTATCTAATTCATAAATATTTATTGCCTTATTTGGGATTCTTCTAGATGGATTCCTAAGATTAATATCGCTTCCATGATCTCTTTGTATTTTTCTTTATAAAATTGTAACTGTTCTTTTCTTAGTCTATTATTTTTCTTGAGTTGGGAGATTTCTTCCAGATCACTAATAATTTATCCCTCCATGTTTACTACAACTTCACACTCTTTTGTGTCTATTTTTTCTTGATCAGATTTGTGTTTTTCCAAAGACATGATAATTTTTTCATCTATATTTCTGTTTGGTTCACATTCTTGTTTTTCAATGTCTGAAGAGTTGTCATTATCCTCTTTTGAATAAAAACTATTCCTTTTATAATACTTTTTCTCCCTAGTTTTATCCTTTCGTTTTCTTCCATTGGTGTTGTTATGTTTGAAAGGAAATTTAGATGCAAAGTGACCAAGTTTACCACAATGAAAGCATTTGAATGGTAACATACTTTTATATTTTCTGGAGCCCCTCTTCAATTTCCTTACAAAGTTAGTTTCTTCTTCATCTAAAAAATGTCCTAATTAATCATGATCTTCAAATGTTGACGATTTGAATGATTCCTTAAAGATTGCATCCTTTAGATCTGGTTGTTCTTTCCTATTTCTCATCTCATAAGAAGTTAGAATTCCATGCAGCCTTTCCATAGTCAGTTTATCTAGTTCATGAATTTATTCTATTCCATAAAATTTTGCCTCAAGTCTTGAGGGAAGAGATCTCAGTACCTTCCGAACTATTATAGCTTCTTCAATCTTCTCACCTAGACCTTCCATAGTGTTTACCATCTCATCTACTCTGAGAAAGAAATCTGTGACATTTTCATCTTCACTCATTCTTAGGATTTCAAATTGCATTTTGTAGGCTTGAAGCTTGGCCAACTTTACTTTCTTGTGTCCTTCATAATTGTTCACTAGTTTTTCCCATATTTCCTTTCCAAATTCCAATTTCATTACTTTGAAAAATTATGTTTCTGCAAGTCCTCCTTGGATGGATTTCATAGCTCTTGAATTACTATAGTATTTTTTCTTACAACCTTCATTTGTTGGAAGATTAGTTGGAATTTTAGAACCACCTACTACAATCTTCCATATTTCCATACCAAGTGACATCAAGTAGGTTTTCATTCTGATTTTCCAAAATGAAAAATTTGTTCCATTGAACAAAAGAGGTCTGATTGAAGAAGAAACATAATGTTGACTTCACATACTCTCTGTTTGAGTTTCCTTCTAGTTGTTAGGATATTATTGAACGTGCATGTGCTCTGATACCAATTGTTATAACTTACATCAATACTGAGAGGGGGGGTGAATCAATATTATATAGGATTTCTATATTTTATTTCCTTTGTAACAAATCAAATTTGTTTAGACGAACTTACTTAATCAATTGTATATTCATAACTCAAAACACAACACAGAAAACACANTACATCAATACTGAGAGGGGGGGTGAATCAATATTATATAGGATTTCTATATTTTATTTCCTTTGTAACAAATCAAATTTGTTTAGACGAACTTACTTAATCAATTGTATATTCATAACTCAAAACACAACACAGAAAACACATTACACCAGAAATTTTACTTGGAAATCCAATGTGGAAGAAAACCATAGAATATATTTCATTATGTTATTTTTCAAGCACCAACTTACAATTCATGTCGCAATTGATGAGGAAAACAATCATCTCAGGCACCAACCTATCATAAATAATGAGGACACCAAACCTCTCAGGAACCAACCTTGCACAAATGAGGAAACCAATCCTCTCAGACACCATTCTATCATACACAATGAGGACACCAATCATCTCAGTCACCAACCTGTCGGAGATAATGATGACACGAATCCTCTGTGAGCTTCAACTCACTCTAGCACCACACTACCACCTTGGATTCAGTTAAAAAATGTTCTTGTAGAACTGGACCTTTCTCTAAGAAAAATTTAATATGATAGTTTCGTTGAACAATTACAAGTTATTTTTCTTCTCTTTTTATATGCACCTTAATATAACAGAGCACTTCCTTATTTATAATGTGTTTTCCTTAGTTCCCCTTCCTATATGTAGATGCATAACATTTACATTGTGGACAAACTTTGACCAGATCAAACTTATTTCAGTTACACTTATGTCTAAATAAAGTATGTGGACACATGACAGTTACATTGTGGACATATCTTTACCAAATCAAAGTCCAATTAGTTATATGTTGACAAACTTTTGCTCCAGACAATTTGAAAAACTCAAATGGACCAAATCTTTATTGTTTTATCGAATTATTCATTATTACGGTAATTCACATTCTGATTTACAAAGCGTTTACTGAACGGATAAAATCGTCTCGTCGCAGTCCACTCTATCACTCATCACTTTTCCCAGGGAACCTTGCAACCTTTACACATTCGTCATTTCAGTGCAGCACAAAGATCTATTGATTCACTCTACAATCATGGACAAGGGAATCTGTCGCAGTCTACTTTACTTCTAATCTGTGTCATAGGTCATCCTCCTATTCTGCGTGCACTCCTGGTAGACTCAAACAATTCCATGATTCATTTTGCACCATTGATCCCTTCGTCCTTCAATCCTTCTTCACACTTCTTTTTTCAACCTTTCACGATTGATTCTAGGAGTTCCATTTCATGTGTATCTACGATAGCACAGTAGAAATAATCCTACCATGCACTTCCTCTGCCTTTGTAGAAAGAACCCTACCATGCACTTTCTCTTCCCATGTGCCAAATTTATGCCACACTCTCTGTATGCCATGTTGACATAATTGACAACATATCACTTATACTTAGCTAGAGTGTTCAAACGACCAAGAAAAATGAATCATTTGCATCGAAGAACGCCAATGTCACATTCAAGTTACTACCGAAGGGCACAGTAACACCATTTGGACCCAACCTTAATATAAACTCCATTGCAATAGAACAACAACTCTCCACATCCAGTCATATCCCAAGAGATTGTCACATGAAGATGATCGGGCCTAAATTCCAAATAGTAAATGTCGACATCCCCAAATCCCATCACAACAATGGAGATTATCACATGCAACTAGAAAAGAGCAACAAGCGCAAGCTGGGTTCTACTCCATGCCCAGGAAGAGGACATTGATGGCTGCCAACTCGATAAATTATATTAGGGCACTGTTAAGAGAAAGTTTAGGAGTTTCCAGATTGAGTCGCGAGTATGCTAGATGTAGAGATTTTGATCCAATGACGTGTCAAACTTTCTTTCAATAGGTACCCATTTATGCATTGATACCACACCACTTCAGTTGTGCAAAGCTTTAGTAAGTAAGTGCTTCCTGCCAAACTGTACCCATTTTTGATTGATACATTCAATTTATTCTGCCACTTGGTAACTTAGAAACAATAGTTTGATTTCAAGCTCGTGTACACGTGAATCCCTTTTTAAGAAAATCTAATGCTTAAGTTTTATATTTGTGTTCGTGATTTGCTTCAAAACTTGAAACATATAATTCCATCTCGTGTCAATTCATAATTTCAAACATATAAGTGTATATTTTCATGATTTGTATGGACTATGATGAGCTTATGATGTAAATACTTTTTAACATGTTTTCTACTTTTGTGATTATTTAGAGATTTATTTTAATGGAGTAAGTCTCATCTTGTTTTTTGTTTATTTAGAGATTTGGTCAATTCGATCATTGGTTCTTTGTACAAAATTCATTTCATTTCTTTTTGGATGGTGAATGTTGGCCTGGCTTCTTAGCTAGTCAATTTATTGTGAATTATTTTCTCGTAATTTGGTTATCATTTGTATTAGATGATATAAAAAATGTGATCATAATTTACATATTTTATTTTCAAAAATAATACTATGACGTTGTACATCCACTGTATTCTCTTAAAATCAAATATATTTAAAAAAAAAAAAAACCTAGGAAGACGGGCCTCTTGTTATGCTCACTGCATCCCAATTTTTGGAACTGTGGTATCTCCTTGAGACCACAACGTTTTTTATTTTTGACTGCGTTGGACCTTTACTATCTCCACGAGACCACATCTTGGTGAGATCGAACTTTCTTCTCCCCATTAAGGATCAATCTAATGGGGACAAGAAAGTTCGATTGGGTAAGTGATTGGGTAAGTGCATTGGTCTAATGTTGTCCTCGTTCCCCCACAAGAAGCTCGCATGTAGCTATTCAGTCAATATTGCACATTTTTCAGTGAGTTGTTGATCACAAAGGTCTGCAAAATGTCTAACACCATCTCAAACATAAGAGATGGCATAACAGACCAGATTCACACTTTCCATAATTTTAATCCAAAAGCACAAATACACAAGAGCACTACAGTCTCCGAAGCTCATGGAGACCACAGCTATAAAGCACACCAAATCAAACAGTCTTTAATTTTAACACAGAAAAGATAATTTACTTCATAAAACTGGTTGCATAGGCCCTTCTACTAAATTTAAATATATATATATATTTACAAGATTCTATGGTCTTTCAGCGTAAGGAAATGTACAAATAGACTCAAACTCCCTTGAAAATTTGTAGTTTACAAAGCTTGCTAGTCTCAATTTCAACCACTCTTATATATATATATATATATATATATATATATATATATAACAACTTTCTCAAAATGCGATATTTAGGTGGAATTTGGAAAGGCACTTTCTAAAGCCCTATATGGGGGAGATGTTTAAGTCTTTCCACACTCAACTTGGAGTTGACAACTAGCGTTTAAAAAAATATTTCCACACTCAACTTGGAGTTGACAACTCGTATTTAAAAAAATATTTCAATGTCTACCAAAAGATTTCAATATCCATTTAAATAAAATNATCAAGTCAAAAAAGAAAAATAGTAATTAAACATAAAAAAAAAAAATTATTTAGTTGATAGGTGCTTTCTACTTCACAGAATGAGGGAGATGTATAATTCACTTAATATGGAGTTGACATGGGGCATTTAAAAAAATATTAATAAGAAAAAAAAAAAAATTCAATGTGGGCCACAAATAAAATATTTCTTTGTCCACCCATTTCAATATCATCTTTACATGTGTTTCCTTCTTGCGCTTAGCCAAGGAGGTCCCTTGTCCCACAATCAAAGGGGTTTTATATATCAATTGGTTTATGGCTTGGTGGTGACTTTAAAATAGATTATTATTGTTATTATATAAAGTAATTGAAAGTAAAAAAAATGTATTGTGTCAAAAGACACTTTCTACACTGAAGTGAAGTATGAAGGAGATGCATAATTTTGTGCTCAACATGGGGTTGACAAGTGGAAAAATAGTTTATCATCCATTTTAAGTAAAATTATTTTATATCAATTTTATATACAAAGAATAATTGAAAGTAAAAAAATTGCATTTCGTGCATAGGTTCTTTCTACTTCTCCATATGAGGAAGATGTGTAATTCCTTAATGCTTAATATGGATTTAACACATGTCATTTAAAAAATATTAGTAACAAGTGGTATCTATGTGGAAGAAGAATAATTGTGTGAAGATGGAGGAGACCCAAAATTGTTAAAATTTTAATTAATAAATACCTAGGCAAGTGTTTCTCATCCCTAGGCGCCTAAGGGGTGAGAAAGTGCCTAATGTGGACCCTAGTCATTTAATTTGTGAGATGCAAATTAAAATGTGACTTTATGACTTTAGTGGGGGGGGTGAGTGAAGAGACACTCAATCTCATCCACTCAGCTAATCTAATCTCAGCCATTGGATTAAGAAACTCTTCACCTACCTCATGAGATCGATTAGGGTTGGAGGGCGCACCCATTGATGGGTTGTTCATTCGTTGTTGAGAGAGAAAGAGAGAGAGCATTTTCGAGCTAGAGAAGAGACCATTTTTGCAGAGCTAGGGAAGACATTCCAAGGCTGCTATCTAGCATAGAAATTGAGGCAAGGAGTTCAAGATATACAGGAGGTCGTACAACATGGATTTCAAGGTCTGTACAGTCTTTTGTATGCACAGAAATCGAGGAATAGAACAACATTTATTTTTGTCCATACAGTATGGATTTATCAGTCTGTACAGCCATACTTTGGCACAGATTTCAAGGAGGGATAGATTGTTGTACTCATGCTGTACCGTATGGATTTTGTACAGGTTCGTATAGTCTTTTCTTAGCACAAAAATTGTGGCAGGTTGCTATGTATTTTTTCTAGAAAGTTTGGCATAGTTTTCAAGGCGGTCGTACATCCATTAATGCACCCAGAAAATTGTTGAAGTTGTTGGCATGAATTTCTAGGCAGTTGTATAGCCATTTGGAGGCACAGAAATCAAGGAGTAGAGCTGCAATTAATTGCAGAAAATTCTGAGAAAGAGTTTTGTGGAGTTTCGCTCATTTTCCTATGTGAAGACTTGGAACGATTATCGATATAAGTTTGTCATTTAAATTTCTGAAGATGAACATGTTGTAACAAAATTTCTCTAAAGCTCCTAAATAATAAAAACTCCCCCTCTCACTGGTTTTCCCCTTGTGGGCTTTTCCAGGGCCGTTGCTAGACCGAAAATCTCTGTGTCAATATTTTTTAAGTTTATGTGCTGCTGATATTTTATTTTTGCGTTATAAATGATGTTCAGAATCCTCATGTTTCAGTTCTGAAAATTATTTTTTTGCTGAGTTTTATTTTTTGTTATAAAACTGGGTTTGGGCATTAAACATTGGTTGAAAAATCAGTGTGACTGAAACTGGTTTGGGGTATAAAATTTTACATGGTATCAGAGACGAGTTGAAAGAAGCAGAGATATTTCAGCAAGTTAGAAAGTTGGGACAACAGTCACCTTACAGGGAAGATTTTTGAATTTTTCATTTTCAGCAAAAAGGGGTCAATGGCTACAGGTTTGAGAGTTGAGGACAAACTTGATAGGGAAAAAATAGTTGGTGCTTGGAAGGAGAGGATGATTGTGTTGTTGCAAGAAAATGAGTTGTGAGACATTCCGGAAAATACTGCAACTCATCCTATGGTGGTACCTACTGATGCTACTTTTCTTGCAGCTTAGACTAAGAAGAGTATCAAGGCTAAGATGATTATTCTTGATGCCATCAAAGACCATTTGATTCCTCACTTGACAGGGAAGTAAAATTCCTATGAGATGTGGGAGTCTTTGAATAAATTGTACTAGAGTACTAATGAGAACCGAAAGATGGTTTTGAGGGAAAAATTTAAGAGCATAAAAATGACCAAGGATGAAAATGTGGTCACATACCTTACTAGATTGAAACAGATGAGAGATGATCTTGGAGCTATGGGGGAGGCCATAGTTGACAGTGAGCTTGTGAGAACAACATTTAATGAAGTTTCCAAACAATGGGATGTTTTTGTGGAGGTCATTGTTTCTAGGGAGAATCTTCCCAACTGAGAACGTCTTTGGGATGAATTTGTTTAGGAGGAGACCTAGAGAGGTTATGTACATGGTAGTTCATCTACAGGTCATGAGGAGGAGAATGTGGCTCTTTCTACCAGTAGCAATAAGAAGTTCAAAAAGGGTCCAAAGGGAGGAAACAAGCCCAAGAGTGAAGGGAAGAAAGACATGAGCAAAGTCAATTGCTTTTCATGCCATAAAATTGGGCACTATGCAGGCGAGTGTCCTAACAAGAAAAAGAAACAAGCAATAGCTTCAGCAGGGGTTGAAGAGTTTTCCACCAAGTTTGACAAGGAGTTTTCCTTGGTTGTGTGTCTATCCACGAGGACCACTCATTCAAATACTTGGTATATTGACAGTGGTGCCTCTCGCCATATGACAGGGGTTTGTGAGCACTTGAAAGACCTCACACAGATTGGAGATATTGAGGTAGTGCTTGGAGATTACTGAGTGGTCAAGGAATTTTTTTTGCAGGAATGTATAATTTCAGAGGGAGTCTTTGCCTCCCATATCTTTGATGGAGGTTCTATATGTTTTGGGCTTGAAGAAGAACTTAGTGTCGGTTTCTTCTATTGAGGAGAGGGGCTTTGAGGTCTTGTTCTGTGATGAGCGGGTGCTCCTTTACCGAAAGGGGTCTAGTATCACCTTGGCCAAAGTGATTGGGACTAGACATGGGAAGTTGTACAAGATTATGTTCCAGCCAGTGAGAGCATTGATTCATAGTACCAGCAGCAGTGACCTATGTGAGCTATGGCACAGGAGGATGACACATCTGCACCATGGGGCTTTAAGGGTACTGAGGGAGATGGTGACAAGAGTTTTAGATTTTCGCTCAGATCACCATGAGTTGTGCAAGGGGTGTTATTTGGGAAAGTACACCAAGATTGTTTTTCCAAGTAGTGACAATAGAGCAGCAAGGATTCTTGATCTTATACATTCATATGTATGTGGGCTGATATCTTCGACATCATTGACTGGTTTTCTATACTATGTTGTATTCATTGATGACTTCTCACGAAAGTCTTGTATTTTCTTCATGAAGACCAAAGGACAGGTGTTCAATCGGTTCCAAGAGTTCAAAGCTCTTGCAGAGAACCAAACAGGGAAGAAAATCGGAGTTATGAGGATGGACAATGGGGGTGAGTATACCTCCAAGAAGTTCATGGAATTTTGTGCAGGAGAGGGCATCAGGAGAGAGTTGACTATTCCTTACAACCCACAGCAGAATGGGGTTGCAGAGAGGAAGAACAAGGCCATTGTTGGGGCTGTGAGAGCCATGCTACATGATCAGGGGCTGCCACTATTTCTATTGGCTAAGGCATGCTACACTGCAATTTATCTGTAGAATAAGAGTCCTCACAAGGCTGTGGGAAGCATGACTCCTGAGAAGGATTTTTCTGGGAAGAAGCCTGAGGTGGGGCACCTTCGGATTTTTGGGTGCATCACTTATTCACATGTCCCTTCTGAGAAGAGGAAAAATATGGAGCCCATGACAGAGAGAGGGATCTTTGTTGGGTACAATGAGACTTCAAAGGCTTTCTGTATATACCTTCCTTCATCGAGTAAGACTGTCTTGAGGAGGGATATCGTATTTGAGGAGGACAGAGCCTTTAAGAGGTCTAGATGGACAGAGAAGGGTGAGAAGTCTTCACCTTAGATTGAGGTGAGTCCGCAAAAATCTATAGTGACATAGAGTTCGGGGCCACCATTTTCGGTGATGACAGGTTCACAGGTGACAGGGCCACAGGATTCAGGTTCGCGAGCTACTGGTCCATACGTTTCAGGATTGAGTACTCCAGAGTCTACTTCAGGATCATAGTCTTCAGTATATTGGGTTGAGCAGGGAGAGTCCCCTCCATGAAACATTACTTCAAAGAGGAGGAAGCCCAAGTGGCTTCAGGATACTTTGAGGGAGGCACATGGTTTGATGGGGAATCCCAGACAGGCAGTGAGGGATAGTAAACCTCCCAAGAGGTTTTGCAACTACATCCCAATGGTGAGGAGTATTCAGGAGTATGAGCCTTCCACTTTTGAGGAGGCTTCTAGTAGACAGGTTTGGATAGATGCCATGATGGAAGAGTACAAATCCATCATGAAGAACGATGTATGGGAATTTGTTCCTAAACCCGAGGGGAAGTCAGTGGTGACTTCCAGGTGGCTCTATAAACTAAAACATGTTGTATATGGAAGAATTGAGAAGTACAAAGCTTTGTTTATGCCTCGGTGGTTTTCACAGTGTTATCAATCCAGGAAACTCTCCTAGGCTGTATGTCGGAGATGCCTGGTGTTCAAGGATAAATTCGTGAGTGCGGACACAGACCAATCTCCACAGATCCACCCGGATCTGGAACAAACCGTGACAGAATACT
>SNQJ01S0016218.1:0-16413 GCA_010110895.2 Picea sitchensis
CAGTTTGGTATCAATTTTGATGTTCAAATATAGTGTGTATGAATGAAGAAAGGAGATGTTAGTGCATGGTGCGTCTCTATTTGAGTACCACTGATATTTCTTGAGCAGGTTGTGGCCTATGTGTATGAGAATGTATTGGAATGCTTTGAGCTTAATGAATGAAATCTGAAGCACATTTATCTTTGTATGTTGATGAATTATGGTTTGAATGTATGTCTTTGTTTATATTATGTTGCGTCGTAATTTTATGGTTGTTCTAGATGAATGAATGACTAGTTAATGGAGGTTTGTTGTACGTTTTATTCATTCACACTCTACACAAGACTAATGGTCTATGTGATTCTCATGGCATCTCTGATGAAACCTTCTTCATTCCTTGAAGATTGAATATGTGAGCACCTATAAAGTTTTGTTGATAGACCCCCTTCAAATCCAACACTTGGATCACTAACAACTCACTTCACTTCAATGTTGTTGATGTTACTAATGTCCATAACCAAATTCAATACCAATGCCATGCCATAATGAGGAGAAAGAAAATGGAGACCTCAGCCCCAGCCATAATGAGGAGAAAATAAAATGGAGACCTACCCCAGCCATAATGAGGAGAAAAGAAAATGGAGACCTAATATATTAGAAAATGTTATCTTCATGTTATCCTTAATTGAGAAGCGAAGTCAAGGCAGTGAATTGTGCGATCTTCGACGACCGGTGTAGCTTCAATGAAGCTTTTTAATTAGAAAGGGCAGGCAATCAAAACATCAGCCTGAGAAAGTCGTGTAACCCCTCCTGAAACTCAGGTGTTTGGGGAAAAACAATCCTAAATTCCACTAAAGAAACCAATCTTAACTGAATTGCACATGAACTAACAAATCAATGTCAATTATTCAATTTCAGATATCAGTATCCCGGAATAGTTCAAAGGAAATACACCTCGTACTTATTTTAGAATGAATCCGAAGTCTTTGAAAACCTGAATGGGAAGCTACAGGCAATAATACTTTGATTGCACAGAGAAACACGTACAGTGAACAGATCCCGATTATGGAAACTTTACAGACACCTTGAAATACAGAATTATAACAAGAAAAGCCGCTGGTAATGGTTATTTCGCATGAAAATAGTAAATCATTATAATATGCGTTTCAAACGCAGGATTTAGCCTGTAATCCATAATTTGGAACTTGTAAGAGGCCCTTCAGTGCAGGAACCATGATACAGGTGCAAGCCAATAACAATGTACAATTAGCTATGCAGATGCTGACACATAGTTGGCAATGTGTATTTATTCATTTATATGCATAAGCTCAATTTTAATTGCTTGGCATTTAAGTGGTCAAAATCACGGGAAGATGGTATCGGGTTTGAGCCACACCAACACTTAACATGATTGGATTTTTTGTCCCCACAAATTTACAAATTTACAGCTGATGACTTTAACATCACAAAGTACCTTAACAGGACACTCCATCACCCAACTATCCTACACCTCAGAGACTTCTTCGTAGCACAACTATCCTACACCTCAGAGACTTCTTCGTAGCAGTACCTCAGAAACTGCTTCATAACTATGTTAAATGCTCCACAGATTCTCAATAATTCATTACAATTTCTATGAATACCTGTATATAATTACAACTCCAGAGATCCCTCAACGCATGCAATTCTATGCTCGTCTCTATGTACCTGAGCGGTGCCTGATAACAGACTGTTCTATTCAAAAACTTTCCTTGAAAATATGCACACACCAAATCTTCTTCTCAGGCCACCTGATGCATTCTGGAGAATCGGGACTTCTTTGGGGCCGCTTTGAAAGTCTGAGACTTATGAAGAATCGACCACATGACATGCACGTCCTCGTAGGAACAAGATCTGATCTCGCTAGACAGCTTCCATAGGCCTGGACCTGTAATCGTCATCATGGAAAACCACTAGATTGATTACAACCGACGTCAAATCAATGACATATATTAAAGCAAATGAGATAACATACAGGGATTGGAAGAATATGTAAATTTTCTTTGGGTTTTTAGTGATCTCGGTTGTTTTATATGGTTATGAAATGTGAATCAGCAATACATCTGACAAATTGAAAAGATTCAAAAACACTGGACCACAAACAAATTTTACAGAATGCTAAATAATATCAAAGAAGCGAAACAATTAGGTATCTATTCCTCGAATATACAATATATATTGTTGATATCTGTACCTCCACCTTTGTTGCGTCTGATCTTGTTGAAGGCGAAGGCCCATGCTCTCCTCATAGGAGAGGCCATTCGGTGAAGCCATGAATATCCCATCTTGATGGTAGTCTTCGTTGTTATCTGCTCTTGCAAAATTGAAGTCCCTGAGGCGGCCTCTTTTCTTCTTCTTCCCTGCAGGCATTATGTGAAGAAGCCCAGATACAGGCCTCAGTTTTGTCCCGAGAAAGGCAAGCAGCCCCCACAGGTGCAGGGCTCTTTTGCTTGCAAAATGGGAATAATGGAACAGTGGGGAGTGACAGCTGTGCGGGCTCGGCCCGAGAGAGAATTAACAGCTTTTTTAAGACGAGGTATCGGGGCGTGAAAGTCATTTATGATGTCAGATGGCAACGTGGGGAGCACAGCGAGGGAAAGGTGGCACCATTTCCCCACATTATTCGCCAAGCCCTGTGTTGAATATCGTAATTATCTGGAAACACTGTTTGAACAAAAAGAAGCAGATTCCGCCCAGCTCAGTTATTTTATTCTCCTTCTCATCAACCACCGGTCCTAGTTTTCTCTGGTGACCTCGCTTTTGCATGGATTTGGAGCATAGCAACGCTTTATTTTTATTTTTTTTGGTTTTTAGTATATTTTCTAAACAATTTTGTTGCAACTTTGATCAGAAATTGCTGGAATTATAAATTTGAATGATTGAGTTTGTATAATCCTAATGTCTCATGTGTTTGTGTTTTTAGGGTACTGTAATCATTTATGCATTCAAAAAATCTGGCGACCTTGCTTTTGCATGAATTTGGAGCATAATAACGCTTTATTTTTATTTTTTTTGGTTTTTGAGTATATTTTCTGAACAATTTTGTTCAAAATTTAATCAGAAATTGTTGGAACTACAGATTTGAATGATTGAATTTGTATAATCATAATGCCCCCTGTGTTTTTTAAGATACTGCATCCATTTATGCATTCAAAAAATATAACTAAAACAACTAAAAATGACTATTTCACCATTACTAAATTCCATTAAAAAAGTTCAAAAAGTATAACATTTAAACAATACCTATGACCACCATAGTATATTTTTTCCATTAGTATGCTTGTTTTATTTTCAAGTTGACATTTTTGTATAAAAGAAGGCTCAAAAAGTAAAACATTTAGACAATGCCTATGACCATCATAGGATATTTTTTCCATTATTATGCTTGTTTTATTTTCAAGGTGACGTTTTTGTATAGAAGAAGACACTGACTTTAATTAGACAGAACGGGACATTTTATAAGCCTTGTCTAACTGTTCTAAGAAATGGCTTTTTTCGCGGGAACCCTCCAACATAAATCTGCAAGAAATCACTATTTTTTGTTGTTTAAAATCCATTTCTGAATGAACAAATGGATTCAACATAGTGTCACTCAAATTTGTGAATCTAACAATTTCTCACTCACCATTCCTGGCAAGATTTCGGGCAAATATCCCCAAAAAATATGAAGATTCCTAGAACATTTAGACTAAGCCCATTTTATAGTAGTAAAAGCCATATCAAATCATTATAAAATAGTTTTATGTTATTATATAACATAGATATATCTTATTCAATATCAATTAGGAGAGAGAGACATCTTCAAAATATGACATTAAAATTATTATTTATGACATTATATAAACAGCGATAACTTTAATTTTAAAAAATGAGTATTTAATTTTGTAGTAGTTTGATTTTTTTTCTAATCAAATGTTTGATAAAAAATTGGCAAAAGTTTTAAGCATGGTTAGAGTTTTACCATGATCTTAGATATACATGGTGAAACAATATCCTCAAGGGTTTTGCCCAAATTTTAATTGATCCAATTTGTCAAATATTTGAATAGAGTTTTGGGTCGATGGAAATGTTAAATTTTTGTATTATTGGATTATGACAACTAAAGGGAAGTTTGTTACAATATTATATGGCTACACTTAATAATCTCATAGCAAAAATACCATTTTTGGGCACAAATTTGACAAGAATGTGGCAGAAATTTCAAGCGTGAGGAGAGCTCCACCATGATCCAAGTTTGTGTATGGTGAAATGATGTTGTTAGGGGGTTTTCCCAATTTTGTATCGACCTAGATCCTCAAAAAACGCTTGGAACTCAGAACCGATCAAAACTTTAATTTCTTCTGTTGTTAAATTCTCACAGTTGGAGCGAAGTAATTTGCTACATGAATATAGCTCCTTTGATGGAGTTGTTCTACCATGCACAAACTTGAATCGTGGTGGAACTTTTCTTATGCAAGAAGTTAATGAACAAAAAAGTGGAAACATGGTGAGCATGAACGCGCTCACATAGGAATGCATGTGCATTCTTAAGAACACGCACACGTTCTTGATTTGATAGGTTTGTCAATCCCCAAACTGCAATCAAGGACACCAAGTCAGCCCCTCGACAAGAACACACACGGGCTCTTAAGAGTGAGTGCACATCCCTAAGAACGTGTGCATGTTCCTAGCAACGTGCACACATCCCTGGGAAAGTGCACACGCTCTAGGAACGTGTGTGTGTTCCTCTGATTAAATTTTTTAAAAGGGTTGTGGCTCGTCCATTTCATCAATAGACTGACCTCACCGCTCGTTTTCAAGGGAGATTGACCAAGAGGCTACTCTCCCTATGCTGACGTGGTCTCCAGTTGATTCCAAGTATGTATTTGGATGGAATTTCATTTCTTTTTTATTTCCTAATTTGTTTAAATGTTTAAAAATTAAACCTAAATTTTATTTTTCATTGCTAAATCACAGCAAATTTAATTAACATGGATCCTGAAGAAAATCAAAACTCAACACCACCACAGGAAGGCACACCAAACCCAAACCCACAATTAACAAATATAAACATGGAAATTTATGAAGGGTTGAGGTCTCTTAGAACTCTTGTTCAAGACTTACGGAATACCATAGAGCCCTCATAATTGTCACTAGCCAGTTCCCTAGGCACCATCGTAACTTCCATTGCAAGTGACCAAGGAAAATTAACTAACATTTCTTATTAGAGGGATAGAATGTTTGAATATTACACGATCATGCTAGATAAAAACAAAGTTAGATACCTAAACATTACAAAACAGAAGCTAATGACATTGTTTATTAATCCTAGAACCGAAGTATTATTGGAGATATTACACACTCACCTAGGCAATTATTTTCCTAAGCTTGATAGTCCAATGTTAAGGATGCTTCCATAGATGAGAATATTTTCTCTTAAGAATATTCCCCTACAAATTAGGGTGCCTCCTAAAATATAGGATGTCATCCCTCTTCAATTCAAAGTCAGTTACACCTCAAGTAGACTAGTGGAAGCTACTCATCATGGAAACCTTAGTTTTATCACCAGTAGTTGCATTTTCACCTCGGTTTCCTCACCAAGAGGGTGCATATATCATGCATGTGGTCAAAAGGGAACATATCTCGTGATTGTATGTGTTTCTCACACTTCCACACGTGTGACTCAATTAACTGATGATTGCATGGACCAGTTAACTCAGACTAGGTGGTGGATTACTTCGGTTCCTGTCAGTGAGTGTCTAGATCTCTCTAGATCACTACTATGGCGCATTCACTTAGCCATGTAGAGTATATCATGTGTATTTTACCATTTACTCATTCGGTTAATACAATTCATTCTTTCTCTCAAGCTTGTCTCTCTTCTCTTCTCTCTCTTGCAAGCTTCGTGTGATTTTTCTACTAGCTAGGTTCACTATGAAAATTGTACATGGTATCAGAGCCTTGATTACTAGAAGAAATTGTGTAAGAATTTTATTTTTAGGTTTAGGAGAAAGATGTAGTCATAAAGGATGGAGTACTCGTCGGAAATAATTCTTGCGCCTCATAACTACTTCGAGTAGAAGCTAAAAATTTTGCATCATCTCAGACATAGAGGCTTGTACCAGATTACCATGGTTATAGAGGTAGAGCCAACATCAACTATCGATAAGAATAGGTATCTCAACCACATGGATGAGGCCTATGGCCTCATCTGCATGTCTTTGTCCCCCGAGCTTCTATTTCATATTGAAGCTTATACCACACCAAATGAGATTTGGACAAAGTTAGAGAATCTCTTTGGAAAATAGGACGAAATGAGAGGCCATATGCTCAAGGTAGAGCTTAATTCCTTAGCTTCAAGGAATTTTGATAACATCCAGGACTTCTTTACGAAGTTCAATCCCCTTATCCTTCATCCAAAGGGATGTGGAATAGACAAATCAACTCAACACAATCAATTGATCCTTTCTGTCTTAGTAAAACTTGGGCCAGATTATGTTGTGTTCATCTCATCTTTCCATAAAAACAGATTCACTTCAGGATAAACCTAGAAAACTCTGACATTGGATCAATTTATTGAATCCCTAACACATGAGCAAGATAAGCTCATCAAAATGGGGATAATCAAGGGACCCAATGCGCATGCACTTGCTATGCATGAGAGCAGCAACACATCCCATTCCAATTCCAAGAAGAAAAGAAAGGGAAAGGTGCATGCAGAGCCAAAGAAGGAAGGGTACTCCAAACCCTTCGATGATTCCTTAGGATCCAAAGGCGGAAAAGGAAAGAAACAAAAGACCAAATGTGGTTACTGCAATTGCAACTATCATCCTGAATCAGCATGCATGAAGAAACAAATTGATTTGATGGCGCAGATACTTCAGAAGAACAACCTTAGGGAACACATATCCAAAGCTGCAAAGAAGAAGTTGGAAGATCAAGCACCATAAAAACAAGGTAATTCTCATGCACTAATTTCCATTAACTCTTCTCCTTATGCATGGATCTTAGATTCAAGTGCATCCCATCATATGGAAGCATCATAATTTTTTTATCTTTTATTCTGCATGCATGGGTCCTCCTATCCTCATGAGAAATGATACCCCAGTTGAGGTCATTAGCCAAGGGAGAGTAGAACTTCAACATGGAAGTTTTGAGAACATCTTGCATGTTCCAAAACTCTCCGTGAATCTACTCTTTATTTATCAGATAACACATTCTGGTACAGGAAAAAGAGTGGAGTTCACACCTGATTCTGTAACCATATTTGATATGCATGATAAATCCACAGTTGTTGTTGGTGAGGTAAACCACCAATCTTGTTTGTATACTTTTAAAAAGCACATTGCTAAATATGATTTTTCTTTACTGCTAACGCATGTTGATAACGATAGTATATTATGGCATGAGAGATTCGTCCATCTAAACTTCAAATACAAGTAGCAACTATGCAAATAGGAAATGGTCATTGGCTTGCCCAACATACATTTTTCTAAAGGAGTTTGTCAAGGATGTGTTCTTGGCAAAATTCCTCAAGAGAAGTTTGAAAAAGGGAAGGCCCGGAGGGCCTCCTCTGCTTTGGAGATCATCCATAATGATATGATGGGACCCTTTCTTCATCCATCCATCAACAAAGTGAAGTATGTGCTTACAATTATTAATGATTTATCATGATACACTTTGGTGTATTTTCTCAGGCACAAGTCCGAAGTTTTTTATCATCTCAAGGACTTCAAAGAACATGTAGAGACTCAATCCGAGAGAAAGATCAAAATCCTTCGCATAGACAATGGGGGGTAGTATGTGAACTGGGATTTCCAACATATTTGTTCAAAGGTAGATATACAGCTACAACACGCAGTACCTTACACTCCACATCATAACGAAGTAGTTGAGCAGAAGAAAAGATCCCTCAAGGATATGGCTACTTGCATGTTGCATGGAAGATCTCTACCGTCAGGGCTTTGGGATGAGGAACTTAACTATGCTAACCACATCCAGAACATACATTCTCACAAACATTTCAAGGACCAGACTCCCTTTGAGACATGGAGCGACAACAAACTGGAAGTCACCCACTTCCAAATATTTGGATCACGTGCATGGGCATGCATACCCTATGAAAAGAGGAAAGCATTAGATATGCATGGTACTGCATGTATATTTGTGGGATATCCATATGGTTTGAAGGGTTACATGTTACTTGATCCCTCTACTGATAGGATCATCATTGAGTGCAGTGTTCAGTTTCAAAAAACTCCCTTGCATGCACCATTGGAGCCACATGTAGAGACCTTTGTACCACTACCTACACCAGACATCAGTGATGATGAGTTCACTCATTTGGATCATGTTTCATATCTAAGTTTAGAATTTGATTCAAAATATTATGAGTATGTAAATGATGAGCCACCACAGATGCCCAAGTGGGCACAGACCACCCTATATGAAGCAGGAGACCTTTTGGGGGATACAACGTATTAGAGGAGGATGAGGTCCTAGTTTGAGGATCATCCTCATGCACTTGCAGCTATTGAACCAATGATACACATGCATTGCTAAATGGTTCTAACTTCAGACCTGCAAACCTATGCAGAGGCTGAAAGGAATCCCTTCTGGGAAGTCTCTATGCAAGAAGAGTGCAACTCTCTCCTTGAGAAGCATACTTGGGATCTGGTTCTACTTCCTTCAGAAAAGAAGCTTGTCAGATGAATATGGGTTTACAGCAGGGATGATTTTAGGGGCTAAATTTCGCTCATGGGCTAATTTTCCATGGTTTTTCCAAAAACGAGATTCGCTATTTTAAAAATGATTCACCCAAATTCTATAGGATAAAATTATTTTACCTTAATAATCGTCAAAATTTTATAAAAACTATATAAAATACTTAGAAATTTGAATATTTTAAAAAAAATATCGCCCAACATTTATAGTTGACATATGAAGGATTAGTAATATTCGTCAAGGTTTCTACATTTTAAAATAAATTTCCATCCTTAAAATCATCTCTGGTTTACAGGACCAAGAAGTAAGTAGACAGACATGTGAGAAGGTACAAGGCAAGACTGGTTGCCAAAGTTTTTCAACAGATCCAGGAGATAGACTATGATGAGACCTTTGATCATGTATCAAAGATGGACTCCATCTAATTGGCCCTTTCCATTACAGTAGCCAGGGGGTGGAAATTTCACCATATGGATGTGAAGAATTCCTTCCTTCACAACGATATATTAGAGGATATTTGCATGGATCAGCCCCAAGGGTTCATACAGACCTCATCCTTAGTATGTTGACTGAAAAATTCACTATGTGGCCTCAAGAAAGTGCCTAGAGCATGGTATGCGAAGATGGATTATTATTTTCTTTCTCAACATTTTGTTAGATGTAAATCAGATTCAAACGTCTACATGATGAGAACCTCAGACTCCTTGTTGATCCTAGTTCTACATGTTGATGGCTCCTGATCACAGGAAGTTCGACCTTAGAAATTGTTGCGGTCAAAGACATTTTGTATGACATGTTTTCGATGATGGAAATGGGTCCACTACACTATTTCCTTGGTCTCAAGATCAGTTAGGATGGCTTAGGAATCAAACTATCTCAGACTAAGTATGTCAAATATCTCTTCGTTAGATTCCACATGACCGACTACAAGTCGATGGACACACCCTTTTGTCTGGGGTGCATATTGAGGATAGCAAGGATACATCAGTGGTGGACAACACCTTATATCGACAGCTTGTGGGGATCCTTCTATATATCACCCACACTCGACCAGATATTTCATATGTAGTAGAGGCATTTTCTAGGTACATGCAGGAGCTGCATGAGCTACACTAGAAGGTTTCCATGTGCATCCTTAGATATGTTCAGGGCACCACAAGTTATGTGATTTGATATGCAATAGGTTTTGCATTGGATACTATGGGCTTCACTTATTCTGATTAGGATGATGATAGCATAGATCGCAATTCCACATCTAGGTATGTGCTTAGTTTGGGTTCTGGTCCCATATGTTGGTTGAGAAAAAATAAATCATGTATTGCTCTACCATCAACAGAGGTCGAGTACAAAGGAGCAAACAACATCACTATTCATCCACTTTAGCTTCAGAACTTCCTCACTCAGATCAACATCGAGTTCCATCGTCTGAATGTCATTTGGTGTGACAATCATAGTACTCTCAAGTTTTGCAGAGACCCAGTGCAACAACAACAGACCAAACACATAGAGATCCATATGAATTACATCATACAACTAGTACATGGAAAGATCGTCGATTTGCAGTACTATCCATCCGCCGAATAGACTGTAGAAATATTCACCAAGACATTTACTAAGTAGAATTTCCACCTTCAACGCGATCATCTGGGAATGAAGGACACAGTTTCTTAGCAACTTCCTTTCTTCCTTCTTCATTTTTTGTGCATTGTACTTTGTACAACTAGTACATGAAAAGATCATCGATTTACATTTCTATCCTTCAGAAGAACAAACAACATACATATTCACCAAGACATTTACTAAGTAGAATTTCCACCTTCAACGCGATCATCTGGGAATGAAGGACACAATTTCTTAGCAACTCCTTCTTCCTTCTTCATTTTTGTGCATCAGACTGAGGGGTCTCTTTCCCATTAGGTTTTCCCTCTTTCCTCTATTTTTTAGTGTTTCATTATTAGATGCATTGTAAAATGGGTACCTAACATGGCCTTGGTTATCGGGACCCATTCATCATGTACACCCTAGTAGTGTTTAGGGGGTTGTTGGAAATATTACACACTCACCTAGGTAATTCTTTTCCTAAGGTTGATAGTCCAATGTTGAGGGAACTTCCATAGATGAGAATATTCTCTCTTGAGAATATTCCCCTACAAATTAGGGTGCCTCCTACAAAATAGGACGTCTTCCCTCTTTAGTTCAGAGTCAGTTACACCTCAGTTAGACTAGTGGAGGCTACTCGTGCATGGTAACCTCAGTTTTATCACCATCAATTGCATGTTCACCTCAGTTTCCTCATGAGGAGGGTGCATATCTCATGCATGTTCCCAACAGGGTGTATATCTTGTGATTGCATGTGTTTCTCTCACTTCCACACGTGTGACTCAGTTAACTGATAATTGCATGGACCAATTAACTAGGACTTGGTGGTAAATTACTTAAGTTTCTGTGAGACCTCTCTAGATCACTACTATGGCACATTCACTTAGCCATGTAGAGTATATCATTTGTATTTTATCATTTACTCATTCAATTAATACAATTCATTCTTTCTCCCAAGCATCTCTCTCTTCTTTTCTCTCTCTCACAAGCTTTGTGTGATTTTTTCTACTAGCTAGGTTCACTGTGAAAAATTCACAAGTACAGCCACCAGTCAAAAAGAGACACATTTGTATGGAATGATGCACCTACCAACCATTTTTATAGAATTGAATGGATAGGTGGTTTATGGTTTTTGAAAAACCTCCTTGCAATAATAGAGAGGTGCCTCTATATTTCCTTAGAAAAATATAGAAGAGTTTATGTTAGGTCTCTATGTCAACTACTTTAACATTGGTGAATTCCAAGGGTTGAGTCGTGGATCCACACATGATGGAGAAAATGATAGGCATGACCCATTTCTAGGTCCTCATCCTCCTAGGTGAAGGTCTAACCCCTCTGCCCAACATCCTCCCATTGTAGAAAGCATCAACCAGACATAGACATCCATATCCACCTTGACTCGAATCCTTTTGCAACACAACACTTTTATAGCATTATCCTGCCAGGGGCTACCTACAAGTGATGTTGAGAGAGGGGCTAGTCCTTCAATCCCTGACAATAGAGTTTGTCTAAGAGAGGACACAAGGACAAACTAGGAATTCATGTGAACCTCACAAATGCTTGAGTTGTGGATAGAATTGTTATGGGCCAACTAAGGCCACTAGACATGAGAGTTTCACAAAGGAGCTTAGTATCTTGACCATATCTATGTTCTTCATTGATTATATATATATATGTGTGTGTGTGTGTGTGTGTGTGTGTTACCTTTGTTACCTTTGATAAATTCACCATATTGCTCTACTTATTCTCTGGCAATATCACTAATATGCTACATCTGTAAGATAGTTTTTTTGTTTCTATAGGTTGTTTATGAGAAATCAAATATAATATTGTCGTGTTTCTACAGGTTGCAATATCATACACTATCATACAACGATGAACCATGCCCACCTTTGATGGATAGATCACCCCCTTTATAGGTATCATATTCCAAGTTAAATCTTGTTTAAATGTGAAATTTGATATAATGTTTTGGTTGAATTTCACATTTTTGTAGTAATAATAATATTATAAATGTGTGTTCATGGTGTTTCATTGAATTCCAAGTCGCTCGTACCACCACCATCCCATTCACCACTACCAACAGTCCCCCCATAATTTGTCCTTTGTTATATGGAAAGTTTCGTCCTTAGCCACCCTGCCCCAGCTCTTGGATAACACTTTCTACTCCATGGGTTTTTCCATCCCTTGTACAAACTATGGGGGTTTATCACCACCCTGTAGATTTTAACCTTGTACAATATTTGATCCAGGTGGATATTGGTGGCCACCCACTTATTCCAACTCGCTCATTTTGGCAGTTATTCAGTTTGGAAATTTTTTTCCTAGCTTTCGGGTCTCGAATTTCCTGGGCCTTTTTTAGGCCCTAAACAACGTTTTTAGGGCTTGTCATAGTTAGATTTTAGACGAAGTCAAATTCTGACGACAACATGTTTAGTCCTCGGATAGACCTTTCCAACGAGCTATCGTGCGCCCCAAATGAAGATCGTATGCCAAAGTTACACCCCCAGGAAGTTGATACACCAAACTACCCAAAATGGGGTCCACAAAATTGTTGGTTTTTCATCTTCTGGGGTTAGGGTTTTGGATTTTATTTATGATAAAAAGGCCTTTGGAGCCTCATTGTAAAATCATCTTCTTGTGAATGTGAGTAGCCGTCACATCTCTTCTCAGAGATAAGTTGCCACCATTCTAGCGATTCTTTCACTCAGTATTCTTACAGTCGTGTACATTTCGCTCATTAATAGAAATTGTGTATTATTGTATCTATGTGTTTATGGTTATATCTTTGATAAATATCTGTTATATTATTGGATATACGATACATCTATGTACATTTATTTATTATATCTCTGCTCTCATTTCAGGCCAAAAATAATCTGGATCAATATTTTACTGCAAATAGATTTTCAATAAAAGAATAGAAAATATACAATGAAAAATACACACATTACACAGATATTTTTCCCCTGGAAACCCAAACCGGGAAAACCAGCATATTCTATATTCATTCATAGTGATACATTATTTACAATACAATATACATATAGGATCCAGTGGCATCCAAAACCCTAACCTAATGACTTGGATTAGTCAACAACCTCAATTCCCTAACCAGAAATAGAAAACCATCGAAAAAAACCATGTGTCGAAAAATCTCCAAACAATGGACGCAAAAATCAAGGTGACACGAAAAACGAATAAAAAATGCGACATGTTTCCTGAGGAAAAAAAAAATTCTCGGGGGCGCTGCCCCCAAACCCCTGCTGATCCAAATGTATATCGGTGGCCACCCACCTTTTCCAACTGGCTCAAGACAGTTTTCTAACAATTTTGGCAATTTACTATTTTTAGCAGTTTTAACTTCCGGGGCCATTTTGAGGGCCTAAATGAATGTTTTTCAGGATCGATCTCCTCAATGATAGTTGAATGCATTATTGATCCCCCAAAATGAATCCCCTCGATGATACCTTTCTAACGGGCTATCACACGCCTAAAACGGAGATCGTATGCAAAAGTTACGACCCCGAGAAGTTGATGTACTAACTTACCCAAATGAGGCCCACATGACTTTTGGTGCTTCATCTCCTAGGGTTAGGTTTTTGGATGTCTAGGGTTTTTGGCATTCTTGTTTATTGTAAAAATTCCTTTAGAGCCTCATTGTAATGTTCTTCTTGCGAATGAGCGCAGCCGTCACATCTCTTCTCATAGATAAGCCACCACCATTCCAGCAAGCTTGTTTCTGTTGCATTTTACAGTTTCAGCTTATTTCATTATTGAATAGAAAACTAGTTTTACTGTATCTCTGTTATTTTGTGCTAAGAATCTCATTTCGTTCTGGTCATAAAATCCAAATCAGTGGTATCAGAGAGGTCTGCTCCTTGTCGTCTTAATGCATGTCCCCAATGAGGTCAGAGTACAAAGAGTTGGGTCTTGAGCTTGTTTCTCTTGAGGAAAAAATCTCTCACATGCCCAAGCGACCTCTCATGGTAGGAGAAAATAAATATGACGTGACAGGAGATCCTTTCAAACTGTTGATTGAGGAATCCCTCACACAACAGAGGAACAAGATGATGGATAGTTTCATGCAAATCCTTCGGCAACTACCAACAGGCAACGCATCTTCTTCGAACGGAGGTGCCAACCCCTTCAAGGTACAAATAAACTTCGATATTCCTATATTTGAAGGTTAGATAGACGCAGGTGCTATAGACAAGTGGTTGAATCTGCTAGAAGGGTATTTTTCTATCCATAACTTCTCGAATAGAGAAAAGATTACTTTTGCGCTCCTCAAAGCCATTCCCCATGTCAAAGATTGGTGGGAAACCTTCTGTGAACAACAGGAAACAGAGGAAACCTCATTTATTTCAGACATGGCCACCTAGGAATCCTTTAGGGATGTTATTAAGGAACAATACTACCCTGTCGGAAGTTACGACGAACTGTATACGAAATGGACCACACTGCGGCAAGAAAGAGACCAAGCAGTGCCAGATTTCACAAATATCTTCCATACCTTGTGCACCAAGTTGGGTATCAAATATTCAGAGCGACATCTGGTGTTCAAGTATCGCGGTGCTCTGCATAGATACATCCATACTGAAATGGAATTTCTAGAGATCTCATCCTTGGGTGCGACCTACCGATATGCCGTCAAAATCGAGCAGAAGCTCAAAAAAAAGACGCGACAATTTGGGCCTGGGAACCCCTCACAACAAAAGCCAGGAAAGGGTGACCCCAACCCATAGAACAAAGGATGGATAAAAGATGTACAGTATCAGGACTACCAGTCCAAGCCACAAGCAAAGAAGGACAGCAGAAAGACAAAGAAAGATACTGGGAAGTGATGTGACTTCCAGAAGAGCCCTTGGCATAACACTGTTGACCGTCGCTCGAAACAGTCACTGGTGGCCAAAGTGAAAGCCTCTGAATCAGATGCGGATTATGACTCTGAGCCAGAACTAGAAAGGGGAAGACGAATCATTGACATGGAACCCAATGCCACCGTTTCTACCACCAAGCTCCAGCCTGGTGAACCAGACGAGCCAGAAGAAGGAGAGCACCTCTTCCATTAACATATGTGGGTAAAAGGCACCCCACTGCACTTCATTGTTGATAGCGGTAGCCAGAAGAACCTCATCTCAACAGAGGTCATCAAGTAGTTGGCCCTGCCAACAACGCCGCACCCATAACCCTACACCATTGGATGGCTCCGCCAAGGAAGCGATCTCCGCTTCAGCTAACAGTGTTGACCATCGTATGGCATCAAGCCCTTCAAAGATGAGGTATTGTGTGATGTTGCTCCTCTCAAATTTTGTGATGTTCTTTTGGGCCAACCTTATTTATGGAAACTTCATGTTGTATATGAGTCTAGGCCTCATAGTGTTATTATTACTTTGAACAAGAAATTGTACAGGATACCCGAGGCAGCCCCACCTAGTGCTATTTCCTTGATCTCTACTAAGAAATGTAGGAAGGTCATCTCTCAAATGGGGAAGTTTGTCGTCTTCGTGATTCGCTCTCAGAATAAGCAAAAGATCATAGCCACATCCAGGGTCTCTGCGGCCAACCTCTCCACACAGCAGAAGCAAGTAGATAAGGTCGTGGAAGAATACTTGGATATCTTCTCCTCACCTACAGGGGTACCTCTGCACTGTCAGATCAAGCACCCCATCGATCTAACCCCCGGTGCACCGCTTCCCAATGGGCCAGTCTATCGTCGCTCTTTGTTAGAAAATGAGGAGATCAAGTGACAGATCTAAGAACTGCTCCACAAGGGGCACATTCTCCCCAGATCATCACCTTGTGGGAGCCCAATCGTGATGGTACAGAAGAAAGATGGAACATGGCAACTCTGTATTGATTATCGGGCTCTGAATAAAATCACAGTCAAAAACCGGTACCCGATTCCCCGAATCGACGACCTCCTTGATCAACTCAAAGGGGCCAAATACTTCAGTAAGATTGATCTGAAGTCTGGCTACCACCAGGTCCCGATAGAACAGACAAATATATGGAAGACTACCTTCAAGTCAAAGGAAGGCCTTTTTGAATGGTTGGTCATGCCCTTTGGTTTGACAAATGCTCCAGCCA
>SNQJ01S0016218.1:16423-61435 GCA_010110895.2 Picea sitchensis
TGTTTTTAACCATACTATTTCCTTACTTGCATGAGTGGTTGACATGTATTCAGCTTCTGTGGTTGAAAGTGCCACTACATCCTGACTTTTTCTCATCCAACTTATTTCTCCTCCAAACAAGTTAAACACATACTCGCTTGTATATCTCCTACGATCCATATCTATAGTCGAGTATGCATCCACAAATCCATGTATTTCCAACACTCTATCCAATACTGGTCTTCCTTGGTAGCACAATCCATAGCTAGCAGTTCCATGCAAATACCTGAAAACCCTTTTTACTTTTGTCCAATGATCCTTCCCTGGTTTTGACATATACATGCTCAAAACTCCCACTGCATGTGCAATATCTGGTCTAGTACAGACCATTGCATACATCAAACTGCCAACTGTACTCGCATATGGAACATGAGACATGTCCTCCTCCTCTTCATGTGTCTTGGGACACTAATCCGTAGATAAGTTTACACCAACAGGAATAGGGATGTTGACCGGTTTACATTCCTTCATATTAAACCTCTGAAATATTGTCTCGACATATTTTTCTCTTATTTAACCATAGTTTCCTCTTTTTTCGATCTCTTTTAATTTCCATGCCCAAAATGAAATTTGAAGCACTAAGATATTTCATGTCAAATTTAGAGGACAACTGAGTTTTCAAATCTTGGATAATCTCCTTGTTGTTTCCTATTAGCAACATGTCATCCACATACAAGACCAAATAAATCAAATGATCACCAATTAATTTAAAATACACATAGTTATCCTCTTTGCTTCTTGTGAATCCAAGTCCCAGCATATAAGTATCAAATTTTTTATACCACGTCCTTGGTGATTGTTTTAAACCATACAGGGAATTTTTCAGCTTGCATACTAGCTCCTTCTTTCCCTTCATAGAAAATCCTTCTAGTTTCTTCATATATATTTCTTCTTCCAGATCCCCATGTAGGAATGTTGTCTTTACATCCATTTGTTCTACTTCAAAATCAAATGCAGCAGCAACAGATAACATGAATCTTATAGAAGTTAACTTGGCAACGGGAGAAAAAATCTCACCAAAATCAATTCCCTCAACCTGGGAATAACCCTTTTCTACTAACTGAGCTTTGTATTTCTCCACTTTTCCTTCTGCATTCAGCTTCTTTTTAAATACCCATTTGTTTCCAATGGGATTTCTTCCAATCGAAAACTCCACTAGATCCCAAGCCTCATTCGTATCCAAGGCTTCCATTTCTTCATCCATGGCCTTTTTCCAGAGCTTTCCATCCCATGAATCCACTACCTCCCTAACAGTTCTAGGATCATCATCAGTAATAGACAAAGAAACATTTGAATGGAAATTAGATGGAGTATACCTTTCCGATAGCCTTATTTCTCGAACCGATCTCCTCAATATTGGAGTATGAGGACCTTCTTCTTCTGATTCATGTTCTTCTGTAGAGTCAGATTCATCATCCTTTAAATCAAACTCTATTTTCTTTGGTTCTTCCTTACTTGGTAGGACTTATTGTTTAAGTACAACATCCTTCATTTATCTAAATACCACATCTCAGCTATACAAAACCTTCTTAGTTTCTAGGTTCCAAATATTATAACCTTTGAGACCATCTTTATACCCAATAAATATACACTTTTCATCCTTCTTATCTAGCTTACTCATGTTTTCCTTTGGAACATGAACATAGACCTCACAGCCAAATACCTTGAGATGTGTGAGAGAAGGTTTCTTACCAGTCCATACCTCTTTTGGATTCTTGTCATATAGCGCTAATGAGGGTGATATGTTGACTAGGTAACATACAGTACCCACTACCTCTTCCCAGAATTCTTTCCCTAACCCAACACCACTGAGAATGCACCTTGCTTTTTCCATCAGCATCATGTTCAGCATTTCTGCAACTCCATTCTGCTAAGGTGTATATGGAGTAGTCTTCTACCTTGCTATACCGCACTTCTTATAGAATTCTTAAAATTCATTCCTGCAAAACTCTCTACCATTATCTGTCCTCAACACCTTAATTATTTTCTTTGTTTGATTCTCAACAACAGCCTTAAACTCTTTAAACCTATCAAAGACTTCAGATTTCTTCCTGAGGAAATATATCCAAGTATTCCTTGAGAATTCATCTATAAATGAGACATAGTACACAGATTTTCCCAATGATGGAACCGATAGAGGTCCAAACACATCACTGTGAACTAGCTGTAAAATTCATTCTTCCTTCATTGCACCAGAGGGGAATATTACACGATTATGCTTCCCATGTACACAATGTTCACATAAATCAAAATCCAGAGAGGATTTAGACATACCTTCAACCATACCATTAGCGTGTGGTAGTCGAAGACCCTTCTCTCCAATATGCCCCGGTCTTTGATGCCACAGCTTAACCTTTTCTCCAGAGACTGTAGGACTTATTTCTTCTTCAACTCCAATATTAGGAACAATGTAACTATTACACCCATCACTAATAGTGCTTCCTTGTAGCTTAAACAGAGTTCCAAACCAAACTCCCTTCAACAACACCATTGGTCCTCAAACCATCCTGCAGGTTTCCTTTTAAAATATTTTTTTTACCCCTGCATCGTCCATTTTGCTTACAGAAATCAAATTTCTAGCCAAACCTAGGATGTGCAGAACACCAGGTAGTGTTCTAATCTTTCCATCTATGAGCCTCAACTTGACTTTTTCTCGTCCTATGATTCTAGTTGTCGAGTCATCGCCTAGGAAAACATTACCTCCATCATACCTTTCATATTCATAGAACCACTTCCTGTGGGGATTCATATGAAAGGATGCAACTAAGTCAACCAACGTTGCCTCATGATTTGCATGTGTGCTTGAAGAATCCAAGTACACATCCCCTCCTTATTCCTTGGAGGTCTTTTATTCTGTAGAAGAAGCTTCTTCAGATCCCTTTTTTTTCTCAATTTTGGATCTACACTACTTCTTGTAGTGCCCTTCTTTTCCACATCTCCAACATACCTTTACAAAATCTCTGGGAGATTTAGATCTACCCTTAGAATTAGATCTCCCACTTGAGGACTTAGATCTATTTCTTTCTTGGGAGCATCCTCATGCAAATAATGTGTATGTTCTCTGTCCTTCCATGTTCTTCTGTCTCATCTCCTTTGACAACAAGGATGAGACCACTTCATCAAAATTCAAGGCAGTTGTATTACTACCTATGGCCACAACCAGACTATCTCATGAGTCTGGTAAAGAGCACAGTAAATTTATACACTTATCTTCATTTGAAATTTTAATCTCAACAGATACTAACTGACTTACCACAGTATTGAAGGCATTCAAATGATCTTCCACTGAGTCTCCATCTCTCATCCTCAGGTTATACAACTTCTTTCTCGGTAAAAGTTTATTTATTATGGACTTAGATTGATACAACTTCCCCAACTTATCCCATAAATATTTGGATGTAGCTTCCTCTGAAACATTCAGTAATACTGAATCTGAGAGACATTGTCAGATTGTGCTCTTCACCTTCTGATCCAACTTTTTCCAGTCATATGTTGAAGTTCCTATAGGTGTAGTACCTAGATTCACTGTGATCCATTGATCTATGTCCACCAACCGATCTTCCATCTTGAGCTTCCAGAGCTCAAAAATTTTCCCATTAAACTTCTTAATCTCCATTTTCAAACTGCTCACCCTTTCTTTTCACTTAAAAAATCAATACCACTGATCTCCCACTGTAATAAGGCTAATCACAGTCATGAGTCAAACCCTTGACCATAAAGACGTCCCCCTGAAGCCAACAAAGCTCTGATACCAAATGTAGATTTTAACCTTGTACAATATTTTACTGCAAACATATTTTCAATAAAATCATAGAAAATATACAATGGAAAATACACACATTACACAAATATTTTTCCCCTGGAAAACCAAACCGGGAAAACCAACATATTCTATATTCATTCATAGTGATACATTGTTTACAATACAATATACATAAAGGAGCCAGTGGCATCTAAAATACTAACCCAATTACATGGATTAGTCAACAACCCTAATTCCTTAGCTAGAAATAAAAACCATCAGCAAAAACCATGTGCCAAAAAACCGCCCAACAATGGACATGAAAATCGAGGCAACAAAAAGAATGAGGAAAAAATGTGACACGTTTCTCAAGGAAAAAAATTCTCAAGGGGGACTACCAGCCCCCCCTCAAACCCCCATGTGCAACATAGCAGACACTAGAGCTAGTCATGCAAAAAGAATAACACATACCCAACACACCCACCCCCACCACATTTTCCATCCCATCCATACACAATGGATGCACCCGTACACCACTCACCAGTCATCCCCATTGCAACCCAAACTATTTCATCCATTGAGGCTTCACCACTTCACTCTTATACATCCCCCCATCCATCATCTAATGTGGATAACATATTCCATGCGACAAAAAATGTTGACTCAAAGCAGCTTGTATAGCCAAGTGCTCCACTTTTCAGTGACTCTCAGCCATTTTTTGAGTTATTCACAGTGAGATCATTCGTTGATGATTTTTTTATGGATCATGAATGGAATTTATTTTATGCATTTTTGTTTAAATTTCATGCTTTGATTCTTGTAACTGTTGTAGGGTGGCATAGATAAGAGATTAGGGTCGTGGAGGAGGGAAGCACTCTCTCTATTCTCAGTATCATCTGTAGTGAGTTTTCTTAGCTTGAACTATAAAGTATCATTTTGTAATTCTATTAATTCATTGCAGAAAAAAAAAACTTATAAGAATGTTGTTTCTTTGTCCAGTCTCCGAAGATATGAACCACACCTAGGCGCAAAATGACTCGAGGTCCTGCTTCGAGTAAGAGGGAAAATATTGATTTCTAGGATGCACCTGATAGTTGCGAGGGTGGCAATGGTCAATGATTTACCAATGAGTGCCAATTTGTATCTAGGGCACCATATGTCATTCTTCCATGTTTGGGAACTTGTTTTCATTTTGTATATTGGGCACGATGTGCCATTTTGTAAAAATGTACAATTGAGACGATTTTGAATACACACACACATTTCATGGCACATGTTCTATGAATTGAAGTGTTTGTTTATTTGATGTTAATGAATGATGATGATGATTTACCCCTATACTTTTGCAAATGCAAGAACAATAAGTATAAGCTCATATAATTAATATCATCACATTAATATATTGTTCATTGGGTCTCCCTACTTGGACACAAGACATTAGTTGATAGATGTTAAACCAATTATGTTAAAAATAATTTTTTAGATTGATACGATTTTTGTCTTGTATGTGTAACATTGAACATTAGCTAAGTCACCTGACATGAGGACACTAGACATGGAGGACAATCTCTTGTTACTTTTATGGAAATTACACCAAATGAACCGTAATTTAGGAGAGTCTTCATGATGAAATTTTTTTTGTGTCATTGCACAAGTATAATTCAATTTTGGGATACCCACATGAATTATCTCCAACAAATATCCCAAACTTATTGTCAACTCACCATAATGTCACTTCCTTTGTTATATTTGCCTCCACTCTTGGCTCTATAAAAAACCAAAACAATTAGTCAAAGGTTATGGATGTAAATTGTAATGACATTGGGATGTTATTAGTAAGAAAAATTACAAATGAACTAATGAATGTCAATTTTGAAGAGAAAATAATAGACATTGAGTAAACCCAAGGAAATCAAGTCATCTCTCTTTTCTCATGTTCACATATTCCATCTCACTAATAATATCAAACATGTTGATTCATATTTATTTTATTGCATTCATGATGTTATTTCTTTGCATGTTAAAAATCATGACATGGTTATAGCCTTGGTATCTAATATGATTATTATTTTATCATATTACTGGGCCTCTCAACCATTTAGTATGTAATTCATGACAACCCCACTATTACAATATATAATGGGAACAAAACATATAACTAAGAATTGAATGCAAATCTCTCAACAATCCACCAATATTGTACAAGTTTGGTCAAGCTCATCATAAAGATAATGCATAAATTTTATTTGTTTCACATAAAACTATTTAATGATTATGTTTGGGATTAAAAACTCTATTAGGATTGGTAAAAGATTCTAACTTGTGACAATATCAAGTGACATACTCATACCAAATCTTACTCAAATACTCAAAATTGTCACAATTATTCGTTTCATAATCTAATTGGAAATGTCGTCCAAGTACTTTTATGGTTAAGAAAGTGAAACACAAGTTTCATAATCTATTGGATAGTGCCATGGAATCTACTTCTTCAACAAATAAATATGACATAATGGGGACCAACAATTCTCGTCTTTAACTCAATGGGGACGATACTCATTAGATGTAATGACTGATCCATGCATATGATTTTGGTCCATTCTAGACATATTCCAAGTTTTAGTGCACCATAATAGTGTTGTGAGAAAACCTCAATGCTCATTGCATTGTCCTTATGCACATTGCACCATTGATCCATGCTTATAATGAACTAATATTCAGTAAAAATGACATGAGAGCGACTAAAAACATTAGTAAAATAATGCCTTACAAACCCACAATGTGCCTTGAATGATTTGCAAGGTCCAATGCTTGTCTCCTTGAATCAAGCATGCATGATTGGAGGCATGATCACATGAAATTCCTCCAATGTTGTGATGCAATGTATTATATAAAGATGTATGCTCATGGATTTTTCTTGAAGGTAATTGAATATAAATCCATGAAATATAACCACATTTGCTTCATATCAAAATTAACTCACCATGAATCTCTCTAATTAAAACTAATGAATGGTTTTCCATACAATGGAAAAAGGATCCTTCAACATTATCTCTTGAAGACAAAACTTGCCTTGAATGTGAGATCTTGAATTTTTTAAAAGGTTATTGAGAAACAAGTGCACTATGTGCATACAAGATTTGGTTTCAATCTTTCAATTTCACTTTAGTTTTCCCTAAATTAATCAATAAATTTTTTATCTCAAATTGCATCCATGAATGTTTTAAAGGGGGATAAAAATCATTCTTGAAAATATTGTTAAAAGTACTTCTTATGCTTAGATAAAAGAGATGAAAAATTGGATTACAAAGAAAAAGAGAAAAATCACTTTTATTAAGCCCTAGACAACGCCATGTTAACTATAAAACCCCTTATTAAACCCTAGATATTAAATTATTACATTTCTAGTGTTATATTAGTAGGTCAGCTAGAACCCTTCATTGTACCCTTTCATTAGAACTGTACCCTTTGTCTCCTATATGTATACCAAGGAGGCCTAGTTTTAGGATCATCTTATCTCATCTTGTACATTGAATTTATCATAAAAGGAGGTTTACCCCTCAAAGTGGATTGTTATTCGTAGACTTTTTATCATTTCCAAGGCGTTGGTTCATAACATTTGGTATCAGAGCATACGATCATAGGGTTTCACTCCTTCAACCAAGACATATTGGAATTTTTGCTATAATTTTTTGTTTAGAATGATTCAAACAACAAAATTTTGAGGAGACTGAGGAGACAACGAATGGTTGTTGGTCCAAATTTTAGGTTCTGAGTCATTATAGTTTTGTATATATATTCTACAGAAGTTATGGTTTGTGATTAGTCCTGAAATTAGTCTCAAACAAGTCATCTTTTTATTTTCACTATACAAAATTTCAGTGAAGTTTCAGATTTTGAAAATTTCATAATCATGAGAAGATATAGAAAATTACATGCGAAAAAATTTGGATATTTTTAATCATTATAATTTATGATATATATATTGTGTAAGATGGACTTGTTTACTAATCCTGAAATTAGTCTTAAACAAGTCATTTTCGTAATTTTGCTATAACTTTTTATTAGTGAAGGTTTAGACTATAAAAATTTTAGGAGTTTAAGAAGTCATATCAGAGTACTACAAACCAAAATTTCAGACTTAGAAGGATATATATATATATATATCAGGGCAAAGTTCAACCATCCAAACAGACTCCAAAATTAGGGTTTGAAATGTACGTAACTTACAATTGGCATAGATTTTTATTGGAATATCTATTTTTGGTGATTGAAAATTTATGATAAACAAAAAATGGAGGATTGTTATTGTTTTAATCCCACGTGGCTCTAGAAAAAAATTCAACACCAATTAAACCTCCAGAAATATCATCTATAACTCAGGAAGAAAATGAGATAAATAACAAGCTATCCAAACTAGAGGACCAACTTAATTATTTGAGTGCTAGGTCAATAACAAGTGATGAGGTGATAAACACAAAGAAAAATTCAATAGATGGAAAAGAGGGTGGAACAAATGCAAAATAATATGGATTAAAATAAGGATTCAATACAAAAATCCATGATTGAAATGCAAAAATCCATGAAGTCCATAGAAACCCTTCTCTTACAGGGGATCCCTAAAAGGGTTATGGAGATACAAGGAAATAATGAAAATAAGGATAATAGTGGTTTTGAGAGTCAATCACATGTGGGGAGTATTTTATCACAACTAGAGAGCACAAATATTGAATCTCAGAATCATTCATCACTCCAATATCCATATCATCGAGGTTTCAATGCAACACCAAGGAACTACTTCATTCTGAAGATCAATATGAGGAAGTTTGATGGTAAATATCCTATAACATGGATATTCTATATGAAGCAATTCTTGGATCTACACCAAGTGCCAAGCTTACAAAAGGTAACTATTGCATCCTTGTATTTAGAAAATTATCAATTTGATTGGTATCAATGGTTTTGTGAAAGAAAAAAGGATTCTATTATATCTTGGTCCATTTTTACGAATGAAATTATAGCACGTTATAGGTATATTAAGAGCAATAAATTCTTAATTCAGTTGATCAATCTTCGGCGAAAAGGTCCAATTACAGAGCACATTCAAAAACTAAAAGCTCATTCTCATAGTAATAAACATTACAGAGGATAATTTGTTAGATCTCTTTATGGGCACTTTAACATTAAACATGAGGTGTGTCTCTCCAAACCTAAATCCCTAGAGAAATATTTCAATATGGCAAGGAAAGTGGAAAACAAAAATATGGCTACTAGAAGGGTGGCCACTAACGACTATAGAGAGCAGTATGTTCCCTCTCCTAAACTCACTCAACCGATAAGGTTGACAACTTAGAAAATTGATGAAATAAGAGCAAAAAGACTACATTTCAATTGTGATAGCAAGTATAGTAAGGGGCATAAATGCGGTGAGAATAAATTATTCTACATAGACTATGAAGAGGAAGAAGATCAAGAATTGGAACCATCACAAGATCTAGATATAGAAGAGATTGGTCCAACGATATATTGTCATGCATTGGTTGGCATCAATACTCCACAAACCCTCAAGGTAGAAGGATATATCAAATAGAAAAAGGTAACATTCTTGATTGATTCTAGTAGTACCCATAACTTCATCAATTACAAATTAGAAAAAAGTCTCAAATGCTTTTTATTTCCAACACCAAAGTTTCAAGTAATGATTACAGATGGAGGTACCATGAATTGTTCAGGGAAGTACCATAGTATTAATCTCAATATGAGGGATTATTTATTGGATAGTCCCGTGATTTTCATCCAAATGGGTGGTTCTGATGTTGTATTAGAGGTCCAATGGTTACAATCATTGGGAACAATGGCCCTTAATTTTCAATATCTTTTCAGGAGATTTTCCTCAGAAGGAAAGGAAATTGAGCTTAGAGGTATCCAAGGGAAACCCTCTAAGGTGATCATCTCTAATATCATCATAAAATTATTCAAAAAGGGAGACCATGGTGTAATTTCACAATTGTGCTCACTACATGTTCAAACATATTTATCCTTTGCTCCAATGGATCTCCAAATAGTTATCAAGAATCATTCCAAAGTATTTTGAGAGATAACTAAGGGTCTTCCACCTACTCGATATCATCACCATGTTATTCATTGGCAACCAGGAAGTGTACCATTAATGACATGCAAACTTATCCATTAATTACATGGCATGCAAAGTTTATGCATTACTTACAATAACATGCAGAACCATAGATGCAAACCATTAATGAAATATAACAACAATTAAGCATATAAATACACATAATTCATAGCATAAACACACATACTCATAACACTTAACTTTATCAGAAAGAATTTCCAATTAGCTACATATGAGGGATGTTCCTCCCAACTATATGTATTTTTGTACTAGTTATTTCTAAATAGGCCACCCTCAATTTGGGGCTATGAATCCACAAGGAAAAATGAGATCCTATGGTTGGACATAATTCCCTCATTCATCCCAATACCCAAAATGATATGGGGCTCACACAAAAATACATCCCAACTCACCAGTTCTCTTTCCTCTTCAACTTGCACAACCTAGAGAAGTGGATCCCCTTCTCTGCAGTGCAGTCCGTCGGGACATCACACCTTTTTCTTGGGCTCCAGTATAGACTAGCCAATAAATATTTTTGTTAGGAGTTACAGATAGGCACCAACATCCTAATTCTTAGCCCGAATTTACAATCAACATAAAAACCATCTATTATAGTGTAATACAACAGGTTGCTCCCTCCAGATAGAAATTTGAATGAGTTAGAATGAATGTCCACTTCCAATAAAACCAAGGTTATATTTTCTTGTTCCCATCTTTCTGTTTGGCACTCAAAGAAATCCACCTAACTACATTAGCATGCATCCCAAGGTTTATATGCATTTTACATAAGTTGAGGTAAATAAATTTGGGTTGCAATAAAATATTATTATTCCAAACTTTAGCCCCTTTTGGCCCCCTTATCCCCCTCTCATACCATTCTCGTGTAATAATATCCCCCCATAGTTTATGTCCCTCTCTTATCACAGCCAACGATGTATTTTAATAATATTTCTTATATACATATTTACATAAGTTATTCCTCGACCATATTGTTCGATTTTCATCTGTGATTGTATTTAATTACCTTAAAAATTAGGGGACCAAAGTGGGGATATTGCACTCCCCTCCCCCTTATTTTTTCACTATCCTCAATGCACATCACCATACAGGTGTTCATATATATAAAAAAAATTACATCAAATTTTCAAAATAGCTACGGGTATGCTTCCTTCATTGCATCTTCCAACTCCCATGCTGCATCCTCAAGGATGTAGCAGGTCCACTGGACCTTATCTACCTGGTGGCTTTGTTCTAGAGAACCTATCATTTCTAGTCTAGGATACACATTAGCTCTACCTGAAAATCCTCTTTGGGCTCCACCTAAATCATATTCCAATCAATGACATGGTTATGATCATGTACATACTTTTTCAATAAAAACACATGAAATGCATTGTTGATCTAGATTGGATAATTATATTATTTTTCATCTATCTAGATGCTTTTAGAGTGGAAAAACCTTGATAAATCAGCTTGTAGGATCATTTTAATGGCAGGTCCCAGTTTGGAAAATTGGGGTTTAAAACCTTCTGAATCCATTTTGAGGCATAAAATGGCATTTTTGGGGGTCAAAAATTTCCTTACAGTAGCTCAAACTTAGTGACACTATTTTACACATTGATACCTTTCCAACACTGCATAAATCACGTCAATTGAAGCTCGTATGAAAAATTTATACTCCTGCAAGTTGACCTACCATGTTGACCACCATGGTACGAGTGGATGCCATGCCATCCCCCATTACTCACGCATATGGGGATAACCACGCATGGAATTTCAAGAATATTCTAGAAGGTCCAAAACATTATCACAATTAAGGGTTGAAGAAGTCAAAACCCTACCCCTAGAGAGCTAGCGAGCTGCATTAAATTTTGGGCCGCTAGGAGGAGAAAGGGTTCAATTCTTTTGCATTGTATCTTGTTCCATAGCTAAGAATAACAGTTGAGAGTGGTATTTTGTGAGAATAACAGAGGAGGATATATTCTATAGCATCCATATAGGCCACAGTTTCAAATATAACTCCAAAAAGAGTGCCTCTTTATTTCTACTTGCATTTGAATAAACGAGAGGAGAGCAGCCTCGCCTTCTACCCGGGTTTTCTCCCATGTTAGGTTTCCCGGGATATATATTTTGTTTATTTGTGGATAGTGTGTGTGTGTATTTATTTATGTTCTCTATTTTTCACATTTGAACTATTTCACACATTTTAAACAGAAAACTAGTAATTAAAGAGTTCGAGATCTAAAGGAAATTAACCTTCATAGTAAATATTTCATCATTTTATTATATCTGTTGTAACAAACTGCCCAGTGGAATATTCATAGCAGTTTATAGATCATATTGGTATCAGAGAAGGTTTTCTTGGAAAATTTGTGGAAATTTGTGAGGATCCAGGAATCGATTTAAGAAGAAAGTTGCAGAAACCTAGCCATGGCCAATGAGTCTATTCATAAAAACCCTCCAAATCCAGCAAAGGAGAGATTTTTGAAGTTGGAAGAGAAAGTCGTTGACATATCTAGCAATATGTCCCTCCTCATGGCGGCTCTAGAAATAAATCTTAGAACTTTCAAAGAAGTTACAGGCTCGAACTCAGAGATCAGATCAAACGGGAAATCAAGAGATAACAAAGACCCAAAAGAGGACTCATGAAAAGAACCTGAGTGATCCGAAAAGATCTTTTACACGACTATGGTTGAGTTATTATGCAAGTGTTTATTAACCATTTAGGAAGCTTAAAGAAAGAGCAAGAATTATAGACGAAACATCATAGCCATATAAACATGTACATATCTAAAATGAAGCATAAAACAGCAACAAACCATAACACCAATGTGATAATGGAGTTGGGTAATTTCGCCTACGTCTCCAGGCCTTTGTCTCAGTGGGTGAGGATTTCTTATTTTTGTTCAAAGCTCAATAATTACATCATAGCAGTGCAAAAAGGTTACAAAACTAATCTGGTCTTGTTCTACCAGATCTCTAGAACCCAACAGAAGAAACGACACTCAAATCGTATGACCGGAGCTCCCAGAAATGGCCCGCAAAAGTGCGCTCCTCCACTGCTTCCCTACATAAAAATGGCTTTGGATTGGAAAATCTTCAGCATAAACCTGCTCTGAATGTCCCCCCATGGCCTCAAGAAGGCTCAATTTATATAGATCAGAAGTTGGTAACCATCTCCCAACTTCCCCCAAGATCTGGCCTCAAAAAGGGCCCAATATCCCCCAATATTGGCTAAAACTCTCCAAAACAGTTGAATAAATCAAATAAAATCACTATAATATAGTAATAAAACACACTTTGCACATATCTTGGGGCGCAACCCCTTATGTGCTGGCCCCTAGGCATATAAGGTGCATCCATGCGACCAGGCACTCAATTGTTGATGCGTTGGCCCCCTCCAAACCCGCTCTTGGTTACGTGTATGGCCCGTGTGGCCAAGTCCTAGACATCACGCACCCGCAACAATAAGCTCCCAAAGGATTAGCCCTTGGTTGGTGGGCTAGCCCGACCGACCAGGGATAACCTTATCCATCTGCGCCAAGCTCTATCTATGGAGTCTGGGTCATATGCACCAATGTCGAGAACCGGGGGGCTATTCCCTATCCACCTCCGCACCAAAATTTACAAGTACTGGTCATGTGGTAGATGTATATAGAACCAAGGTTGGGGCTAGACCCCAACCCTTTCCTCCTTCACTCAGACACAATTGAAAACATAAATATAAATGAAGCCCTTTGTATAACAAGTCACACACGCAAGTGGACAGGCTAGCCCAACTTTGCCAAAGCTTATCCCGGTGGGAGGTCCAGTGTTCAAAACTTGTTGCGTCCAAAAAATTTCCAACCAATTTGACCAATAAATGGGTGCCACATGGCACCTCCCCATTCGCCATCATAAATGCCACTTGTCAATTGTCGATTCGCCCACGTGTATGCCACCTATTTGTCCTGACAGCATACTTTCCCAGTCACTGTCTGCCATGTGTCACCATACGGGCATGCCACATCATACGTACAGATGTGCCACGTGTCACCACTGCAAGGGGGACATGTGTCACTCCCTGATTGGTCCCATGTACCTGTCCATGTCAGCATCCATACACCCAGTCATCTTGCCACCTGTCACCTCCAGAAGCTGCCAACTGTGTCTTCCACATTAGTTGTACGTCCGTACGTCCTGTATAGTCAACTGCCACGTGGCACTGTATACAGTCATCATTTTTTACGTGTTTGAAAAAACGAACAGATTGCCATAACTTGAGCATATAAATTCCCTTTGAGCCCATTCAAGTTGCATTGTGTTCGTATCGACGAGGCCTATGCACATGTCTGTTTTGAATCCATTATGAGAACTTTGATTTTTAGGCCTTTCTGAGCCCCATCAGGCTCCTGGATCCAATTCTAGATCAAACCTCCCCACTAAAGGACCTTTTGGTCCCCAAAAGGTTACTGACCAGTCATCAAGCTCGGGATAGGCCACCTGGCTTGTTCCCTATCTTTGAACTCTGTCTTGTGCACCTGTCTCATCAAGATCGACTGTAACACAATCATGATAATTGACATCATATTATTAGCCATTTGTACCCTGTCACATCTTATTGGAGCCACTATCATCCATGTAGACAACATTACTAATGATAGCATAAAAAATATGACTGCAAATGAGCTGATATGTTTGTAATATTTGCACGACATTAGCTTATCTTGAAGTAAACTGTGATTGATTTTCCATTCTACAATCATCTCATGTTATTGCTTAAGATCTATTACTTGACTTGAAAAAATTATAGGTTTGTTTCTTGCTTGAACTTCCTTCTTTAATTGTTTCGTAGTTTGAAGAGTTTTATTTGCCTTTACATGATGATCATGAACCACATATTATTGACCTGCTTTGGCTAAATGATATTGATTATTTTCCCTGTAGAAGATTGATTTACGAACATACAAGTATGGACTTCCTAAGACCATTCCACATTCACTTAGTGGCACCACATCACATGTTACCTCGTCTACAAACTTAGATGAAATTGCAAATTTTAATGTGCACTACTTGGTTATGTGCATTTGATGATTGTTGCTTATCCATTTAAGTTTGTAAGGCTTATGATGCATATGTGTTTTTAACCCCAATTGCTTAACCAATTCCTCAGAAATTAAGTTAGATTGAGATCCACTATCTTTCAATGTGTCAACCTTAGTGTGCCTCATGAGGACCCTAATGTGAAACAAGTTACTTCTACAATCAAGTCCTTTACCAATTTTAACTGTCATACCAACCAATGAGACCTTAGATTCGTCATCTGAATCTGATCCCAAGTCTGTGGGTCGTGGTGTCGCTACAACTGTTTGCCTCCCTTTATTTTCCTTGAACCACTTTGGTCTCTTCTCGGGATGCAATTGCCAACAACGGTCCTCATCATGCCCCTCCTTCTTGTAATGCTTGCAAGAGGGCCTCTCTCCCTTTCTTGTCACTGTATTTGCCTTCTTTCCATGCCACTTCCTTTTGTCCTCTTTCCTTGAAGACAATTCCCATGATACACCAACGCTTGTTTTCCCTTATTCAATGTATGTTTCTTGAACAAAAACCTCATCAAGATTAGTTGGTCCAAACATGAATACAATATTTCGAATATGTGCAGGTAAACCTCCTATATACTTCATAAGGGTTTCTTGGGTATGTAAATTAATATCTAACATCAATGCCATTTTTCGAAAGCCATCTGTGTATTCTTTCATTGTTAGTCCTTTTATTAGTTTTAAATATTTCCATTCAATTAACGCTTTTTCTTTATAACCCAAAGTATAGAATTGCTTCCTAAGTGCAGAAATAAAACTTTTCCATGGTGGAAATACATTACCCACTTGTTGTGTGCCATTTTGAAACTTGCTTTGCCACCAGATGAGTGTTGCGCCTGCAGGTCTAAGAGGCCAACTTGATCTGAGTTGTCTCATCCTTGATCTGTTGCATAGTGCAATAGACCTCCATTTGTCTGACTCAATTGTCAATTCTCTCTGCATTAACTTCACCATCATATATGGGTAATTCGAATTTAACATCAAGTTTTAATAAAGGAATTTCATTCTTATGTTTATGAACATGTTTCTTTGCATTAGATTTAGAACTTGAACTTGAAGAAGAAGGAGAAGAAGGAGGTGAAGATGGAGGTGAAGGAGGAATTTGAGGAGGATCCTCTCCTTCTTCACTTTTTCCCTTTGAAGATTCACCAAGAACTGGTCTCTTTTGTTCCAAGTAATCATCATACAAAACCTTCATCATCTCCTACATGGCGAAGAATTTTTTTCGAAACTCTTTCTCATCCTAAGAAAGTCCCTCTTCCGATGCCATCCTCTCGCTTTGAGAAGTTCTCTTTCTCAATCCAATCAATGGATTCTCTTCAACAAGCTCGCCTTCACCACGAAGTAGATTTTCCCTGGTTAACATGCAAAACTCAAATCCAAACGTCAAATAGCTCTGATACCACTTGATCTGAAAAGATATTTTACACGACTATGGTTGAGTTATTATGCAAGTGTTTATTAACCATTTAGGAAGCTTAAAGAAAGAGGAATAATCATAGAAGAAACATCACAACCATATAAACATGTATAGATCTGAAATGAAGCATAAAACAACAACAAACCATAACACTAATGTGGTAACGGAGTTCGGCAATCTCGCTTACATCTTCAGGCCTTTGTCTCAGTGGGTGAGGATTTCTTATTTGTGTTCAAAGCTCAATAATTACATCACAGCAGTGCCAAAAGGTTACAAAAATAATCTGGTCTTGTTCTACCAGATCTCTAGAACCCAATAGAAGAAATGACACTCAAATCGGATGACCGGAGCTCCCAGAAATGGTCAGCAAAGGTGCGCTCCTCAACAACTTCCCTACATAAAAATGGCTTTGGCTTGGCAAATATTAGGCATAAACCTTCTTTGAATGTCCCCCCATGGTCTCAAGAAGGCCTAGTTTGTATAGATCTGAAATTGGTAACCATCTCCCAACTTCCCCCCAAGATCTGGCCTCAAAAAGGGCCCAATATCCCCCAATATTGTCCAAAAATATCCAAAACAGCTAAATAAATCAAATAAAATCACTATAATATAGTGATAAAACCCACTTTGCACATATATTGGGGCGCAACCCCTTATGCGTTGGCCCATGGGCATATAAGGTGCATCCATGTGGCCAGGCGCTCAACTGTTGGTGCGTTGGCCCCCTCCAAACCCGCTCCTGGTTACATGTATGAGCCATGTGGCTAGGTCCTAGACACCACGTGTCCGCAATGATAAGCTCCCAAAGGATTATCCCTTGGTCAGTGGGCTAGCCCGACCAACCAGAGCTAACCTTATCCATCTGCGCCAAGCTCTATCTATGGAGTCTAGGTCATATGCACCAACGTTGAGAACCGAGGGGCTATCCCCTATCCACCTCCATGCCAAACTTTACAAGGATTGGTCATGTGGTGGATGCATATAGAACTATGGTTGGGGATAGACCCCAGCCCTTTCCTCCTCCGCTCGGACACAATTGCAAACATAAATATAAATGAATCCCTTTGTATAACAAATCACACACGCAGACGGACTGGCTAGCCCAGCCCTGCCAAAGCTTAGCCTGGTGGGAGGTCCAGTGTTCGAACCTTGTTGCATCCAAAAATTTTCCAACCAACTTGACCAATAAATGGGTGACACGTGGCATCCCATGTCTGGGCCATGTGGCACCTCCCCATTCGCCATCATAAATGCCACTTGTCAATCGTCGATTCACCCACATGTCTCCGACATGTCTGCCCTGTCAGCATACTTTCCCTGTCACTGTATCCCACGTGTCTCCCTACTAGCGTGCCACATCATCCGTACATATGTGCCACGTGTCACCACTGCAAGGGGGACACATGTTACTCTCTGATTGGTCCCCTGTACCTGTCCATGTCAGCATCCGTACGCCTAGTCAACTTGCCACCTGTCACCTCTAGATGTTTCCAACTGTGTCTACCATGTCATTTGTACGACTGTATGGCCTATACAGTCATCTTCCACGTGGCACTGTACAGACTATACAGTCATCATTTTTTGCATGTTTGGAAAAATGAACAAATCGCCATAACTTGAGCATACGACGTCTGTTTGAGCTCATTCAAGTTGTTTTGGGTTCGTATTGAGGAGGCCTACGCACATGTCTGTTTTGAAGACATTCTAAGAGATTTTATTTTTAGGCCTTTCTAAGCCCCATCAAGCTCCTGGATCCGATTCTAGATCATCGAGAAAGAGTATTCAAGTTCCAGTTCCATAAAAACTTCACAGTCCATATTCAATATGGAAGTGAAAGTGGACATAAATCCATATCAAGGTGAGATTGATGCAATGAAACCAAATCATTGGTTTTAGAAACTACACGTTTAATTCAGTGCTCACCATATATATGAAGAACAAAAGATATAATTTTCCATACTGAAGTTAGAGGTTCATGCTTTAACCTAGTGGGAAATCCATACAAAAATACTTAGGTTGAAGGGTAATCATCTAGTAACTAGGTGGGAGGACCTCAAAACCATTATCAAGTTCCAATTCTACCATATCAGGTATGTAGAGGACCAATGAATCTAGTGGCACTACTTCAAGAAGAAGCAAGGGAAGAGTGTAGAGGAGTACACCACAGAGTTCAGAAAGATGGCCATCATGTTGGGTATATCTTCCAAGAACCTAGATGTACTCCTCAATTATCTAGGGATTTTTCATAGCCATCTATGAAAGCAAGTGATTTTTTTTTAGACAAGGACAATGGATGATGCATCTGTACAGGCACAATATCTGGAAAATGTAGGTCACAAGAAAGGGAAGCCAAGTGGTTCCAAGCAGAAAGAGCACCAAAAAGATTCCAAGGAGGGAAAGAAGAAGTGGGAAGGGGGAAAGGATAAGAATATGGAAGCCACTGCACATCGGTGCAAGGATTCCATAAACCATTGCAACCATTGCAATATCGATGGTCACACTAAGGAAAAGTGTTAGAAACTACATTAAGTGTTAAACCCAAAGAACCACAAGAAGGAAGCAAAGAAAAATAATTGTGTAGCCACAAATTTGAGAAATCAAGTTGAAATCAGCTCCAATGTGGATGAGAATATTGCCTACACATCATTGGATAAGGAGGTGAATATAAGTAGTCTTCATCACTAGGAAGAGAAGGAGATGACCAAGCTCTTCCACGTCAAGATTTAGTTCAATAAGACCAAGATAGATGATTTGTTCTACTCTGGTTCATAGGTTAATCTCATAGTAGCGGATTTGGTCAACAAGCTTGGATTGAATATTTGTGATCATCCTAGCCCATATCCATTGGGTTGGGTAAAATGGGATGTAGAGATCAAAGTAATGAAGCAGTCCAATATTAAATTTTTTGTAAATGTTGATTTTATTGATGAAGTGTAATTGGACGTAGTACCCCTTGACGTATGTGGAGTAGTGTTTGGAAGCCTCTACATGTATATGAGGGATGAAATCTTCATGCAAATATCCAACCAATATCAACTAATCAAGGATGGGAAGTCCTACATCATCAATGCGCATAAATCCAAGTCAAATATCTCACTAGTAAGTGCCAACCAAGCGAAGAAGTTGATTAGTTCCAATAAGAAATATGTTTTACTTTTATTAAGATAAAATCAGTCTGATGATGAATTGATAAGAGTTAAGGCATCCCTAGAGGGGTGTACTAATGACCAAAAACATCATTTAGAGGAGTTGCTAGTGGAATATAGAAGAGTGTTCTAGGAGGCTAAAGGCTACCACCCAAGAGGGAAGTGGAGTATGAAATACATTTATTGACATAGTCCCCATTGTTGAATATTGAGTTGTATAGACAGTTTGTTCTAGAAGAAAATGAAGTGAAGAAGCAGTTGCAACAACTATTGGAGTAGGGTGTGATTTGACCAAGCACCTATCATAATTTTACCAAATAAGGATGGGACTTGGTGAATGTGTATCGACTACAAAATCGACTACAAAGAATTGAATAACATTACACTCAAAAATTGGTACCCTTTTCCTAGGATCGATGATCTATTAGATCAGTTGCAACACGTAAAATATTTCAAACAATTGGATCTCAAATCAGGATACCACCAAGTATGTGTCAAGGAAGAAGACACCTGCAAGACTACCTTCAAGACAAGGCAAGGTTTTTATGCATGGTTGGTCATGCCATTTTTTTTATGTAATGCACCAGCTACATTTATGAGACTAGTGAATGATGTATTACACACACATCTAGATTCATTTGTTATAGCCTATTTGGATGATATATTGGTTTATAGTTCTACCTAGGAGGACCACATCTCACATATCATGTAGGTGTTAGAGACTCAGAATAAGGACAAACTGTTGGCTAACCTCAATAAATGTAAGTTTTCTCAATATTCTTTGGTGTATCTGGGGTATGTGATCAGTGGAGGGAAGCTCAATATAGATCCTACAAAGATGGAAGCCATCATGAAATGGCTAGTTCCTACAATAGTCACTGAAGTTAGGAGATTTGTTGGGGTAGCACAGTACTTGTTGAAGTTCATAGATTCATTTTCAGTAGTAGTTGCACCACTCTACGCCATAATAGCGAGTGGTAAGAGTTTCCAATGGGGGGAGAATCAACAAAAGGATTTAGATGAGATGAAAAGAAATATCATTCAAACACCAATTCTCGCATTACCAAATTTGCAAAATCCTTTTGAAGTGGAAATATATGCAAGTGGGTATGCCATGGGAGTAGTTTTGATGCAAGGAGGAAGGCTTGTATGCTATCATTCTGTTATATCTCATGGGGTATTTCTCAACTACCCTACCTATGAAAAGGAACTGTGTGCCCCGGTTCAAGCTGTCAAGAAGTGGAAGCACTATCTAATGGGAAAGGAGACCATCATCCACACAGATCACCAACCGCTATTGTATTTGCAGGACCAGACAAACCAGACATTACAAGTGGATGGGGTTCTTACTGCAATTTCATCTAGTCATCAAGTATAAGAAGGGTAGCACAAACAAGTTGGAAAACATGCTTTCAAGGCCACCCACATCCAAGATTACAGCTTTGGGAACTCTGATGCACATGGAGCCTTTTTCCCATGATGCATACATAGAGGCATACATAGAAGATTAGGACTTCAAGGAGGTGTTTCAACATCTACAAGGACAAATTCATAGAGAAGAAGGTGACGACAAGGATAGCTATCATTTTCAATATTGGTATTCTACAATATCGACAATCTCGGTGTCCCTAAAGGTGAATGACTGCAGCATATCAGAGAGGCTCACACCTCCAAGGTTGCAGGACATTTTGGAGTTGGGAATATAATTGCCAACTTACAAAGTTATGTGTATTGTCCAAGAGTGCAAGAAGATGTAGCACGATATATTAGAGGATATATACTTCANATAAACCATCCCTTACATGTACCCACTCGACCTTGGGAAAGCATTTCCATGGATTTTGTGGGACATTTACTAACAACTAGGAAGGGACATGACTATGTATTTGTGGTAGTTGATAGATTCAACAAGATGTGCATTCACATGCCTTGTAAAAATACCATCAAAGGACAAGAAGCAACAAACATGTTCTTTGAATAGTTTTGGGTGCACTTTGGGATACCAAGGAGCATCATCTCATACAGGGATACTATATTTATCAGTTCATTTCAGACTACATTGTGGGAGAAGATGGACACTAAGTTGAAGAGATCTACAACATTCCATCCACAGACAAATGGGAAGATAGAAGTAGTCAACAGGACTTTGGTGCAAGTTTTGAGGGGTTACAATCAAAAGAATTCAGAGACCTGGGATGAAAATATGATCTACATGCAACACTCTTATAATAGAGCAGTTCACACTTATATTGGTAATTCACCTTTTGAAACTTGCTTTGGATATTTTCCGCCTTCACCCTTGGATGTTGTATATGGATAAAAAGGAGGAGTGAGAGAGGACCTCACAAAAGATGCATTGAGAGAAGAAAAATTTGTTGAGAAGGTTAGGCGGATCCATTTGCAAGTACATGAGACATTGAAGAAGTCATAGGAAAAATACAAGGCCGGACATGATCAACACATAATTGAGAAGTCATTCAATGTGGGAGACTAGTTTTGGTTATAGTTGAACAAGGAAATACCACAGGGTCCTGGTAAGAATATCAAGGCTCTAAGGTATGGACCTTTCGAGATATTAGAGAAGGTGGGAGATAATGCCTATAGACTCAATCTTACCCCATACGTGCACATTTAATCAATAGTGAATGTGGAGAATCTCAAACTCTATAAGCCTTCCACGTGGATCAGGAGGAGGAGCAAGTCCTACCTTCCATAGAGGACCTAGCATCAGATGCCCAGGAAAAGTTAGTAGAGGACACAATTTTGCAGAAGAGGTCTAGAACTGTAAGATAGGGATAGCATGACCTTTGGAAAATTGGGTTTAAAGGACAACTTCCAGGCAAAGCAAAGTTGTACTGCAAGGAGAATGTAGAGGAATAATTTCCTCACCTCATTCAGTAAATATTTTGGGGACCAAAAGCCTCCCTAAATGGGGAGGTATGATCCAAATTGGATCATTATATTAATTTTCATATATCTCAATGCTTTCAAAGTGAAAAAAATTGGAGGAACCAACTTGCACGGTCATTTTTATAGTGACTCCCAATTTGGAGAATTGGGATTTGAAACCTTCTAAATCCATTTTGAGGCATCAAATGGAATTTTTTGGGGTCAAAACTTTCACAACAATAGCTTGGACCCCTTGAGACTATTCTACACATTGAGACCTTTCCAACAGTGAAAAAATCATGTCAATCGGAGCTAGTATGCAAAATTATGCCTCTCGCAAGTTGACCTACCGTGTTGACCACCATAGTATGATTGGATGCCATGCCAGCCCCCATTACTCACACAAATGAGTATAGCAATGTATGGACTTTCAAGAAGATTATATAAGTTCCAAAACATTATCACGTTTGAGGGTTGAGGAAGTCAAAACCCTACCCCTAGATGGCTATCAGGCTATGTTAAATATTGGGTCGCTAGGAGGAGAAGGGTATTATGAACATAAGCCTTAGTATAAATAAAATAATAAGTAATAATATAATGATATAATAAACAATAAATAATAAAGTAAATAATTTAATAATAACTCATAAATTCATGACTCTTCAGAAAGGGTTAGGTTATATTTATAAACCAATCCCTCTCAATGTAAAAGCACCATACTCATTATCCATTATGTGTGTGTGTGTTCCATCAAGCAACATCAAGCAAAATAATTATGTAATATTGGTATTAGAGCAAATCGAGACCATACATTCATCCACTACTACAACCGTTGTCATACTCAACTCGACTCACCATACAGCCATTGTTTCCTCCGTGTCCATACAAATTTTTGTTGTACAACTACTCTGCCACTCCGTTCGTACAAAATTATCGTCGTATGAATTGGCATTAATTCAAGTGTTTGTGTCCATACATCCATGTATGGTCACACCATCCATATAGCCACGTACAATCACACCATATGTTACATTTGTTGACTAATTTAATTAAATTAAGATGTTGTACATCAAATTAAGACTTCAATTAATTAATTTCTATAGTCGTACGATCAATTAAAGAAAAAAATTGATAAATAATAATAATAATAATAATAATAATACCCCACTAGTTACTCGAAAAATGACAGAAATATATCTAAAATTAAAGGAATCATAAAAGCAACAGAAGGAAGATGATAAAAATATATGAAGAATTTAAGCAAATATAGGACAAGTTAGAGGAATGTGTCACTTGAAATCTTGATACCCTATAAGAATATTAAGAAGAGCTAAGGGAACTGGTCACTCAAAATCACCTTACATTACAGCAGAAACAAACAAATTTAAATTCCAAGATCAATAAAAAGCATGTTGAATTAAAGGGCCATTACATTGAATTAAATTAACTCCTAGAAAATCTTGTCAAATCTCAAAATGCCGTTGTTCCACAACAAAATTCTTCAAATGATTCAAACCCTTCAAGTGCATATAACATGCCCAACCCACAAATAAATATACCTTTGAGCCCGTCTAACACACCAAACCCACAAGTAAATATACCTCCTCATGGCATGATAACTCATGACCAATTCCCAACTTATAACCAACTAATCTTTGCATATCCACCAAGAGAAAAATTCGAATTGTAAAAATTTGATGGGAATGAAAGACAAGGCATGGCCTGATTTAACAAAGCAAAAGAATGTTTTGAAATCTATGGTATCTATAATGACAATAAAAAAATCAAGTATGTTTCCAAGCAACTAGAGGGAGATGGGTATAACTGGTATATGTGGTGGAAAAAACAAGATACACAATAAGTTGGAATAATTTTAAAGATGGGTTCTTTAAAATATTTCAGGGTATCAAAGAAGAGGATTTTTTTATAGAGCTCACCATATTACAACAAAAAAGGAACATGAACAATTTTAATCGTGAATGGGAAACACTAGCTACAAGAGTACCAAGGTTATCAACAAAATGTCTAGTTCAATCATATATATTTGGTATTAAACCTCGCATCTAGAATGAATTGAAGTTACAAGATATCATGGGTATGGAAACAATAATACATAAGGCAAGGGTAGAAGAGAAAAAACTTGAAAGATCATTATTACAAAAAATTGATAAGACTTATTCATGACAAAAAGACAACGATTGCAGGTTCTGTGGGGGAAAATGGACACCTGGACACAAATTCCAAACCAAAAAATCATATATGTATGAGGAAAAGAATGAATTTGACTCCTCTAGTAGAATCTACCAGGAGGAAGAAAACAAGAAAGAAAATAAGTGTCGTAGGTGTAGTGAAAAGTGGACTCAAGGCCATAGATGTGCACCTAGCCACACATATCACTACAAAATTATAGATCGGAAAGAATTGCATGTCGTCACTGAAGAAGACTTGTTGGACACTGGTGAGGATGAAAACTCACCAAAGGTATCATTAGCTTCAATCACCTTCATAAAAAATAAAAAAAACTCATAAAGGAGATATTTAACATCCCCACTATAATCTCCAGTTTAATTAATGTTTAATGTAGATATAATGTGTGGCTATGACCAAGCGATGTATATGTTAATCATATTTATGAATTTTAATAAATAAAATGTGATGCCAGTTGTTGGGGGGATATGGACATAGACGGGGGTTGATTAATCCAAAAGAGAGGGGAGGGTCTAAGAGAATGTGTAAGAGAGGGGTTCAAGGGGGGATTACCCATCTCTATTAATTCAACCCACTTCCTAAAATTTTCTATTGGTATATGAACCTGCTATTTTGTTGTTAAGTGTTTTCAAATCCAATCATTAAATGCATGTAAGAGGGTGGGTGTGAGAAGTCATATCCCATAATTATTAGGAGCATGGAGGTTGAGTACAATTAGTTTGGGGAAGAGTATAAGTCAAGCAAGCAAGCAAAGAGAGGAAATTTGTATGGGAAGTTACAACAGTTTTTGACAATCAATGTTTTTGCATGGACAACAAGTAGAAAGTAGGGAAGAAGAGATTCGAGCTGGAGCAAACATGGAGGGATATTTTTGGAGCGTATTTGGAGCAGAAAATTGAAGAGCCAAGTTGTCAATACTAAAGAGTGAACTCCTCTGTGAGTTTCACTGTAACATCAAGTGGTTGTTGTTGTTTTCTTGGCAGTTTTCCTAGCAGTGAGCTCCCTTGACTTTCCCAATAGTGAGATTCATGGTTACTTGTGCCAAAGAGACCCTAATAAATTAATTGGATCCTCAATGGACTAAGATTAGTGCAAGGGTACATTCCTTGGGTTGGGAAAGTTGAGAAGAAGAGAGCTGGTGTAAAATCAAGATAGTTGTAGGAGGTATTTATGGGATTTTTCCATGTGGCCTTGGGTCATGTCACAACAAAACATGATCGTATGCAAAAGACAAACCCTACCCTCACACATACAAACTAGTAATCAAATAACTATTTTTGGAAGAGAGAAAAGAAGAGGTCACACCTTGTATCCTATTGCTTGATGTTTTTACCCACTCTCAACCTTTGATTCACTCTTGATCTCTGTCGGTATCAACCTGCAAAAGGAGATCAATTATATGTTGCCACTGAGTAGTTATGAAAACAATTCATACATGTAATAATCAAATTCAAATATGTAAAGAAGTAAGCATATACAAATAGATTGAACAATATTAAAAAAATATGGAGGGAAAGAGAAATATTTTATTCAAAACAATATAAGTAGGTAGTTACAACCTGACTCTAACCATTGGCACTGCCTCGAAGACAACTGCTCAGGTTCCTCCACTGGTCCTTCAAGCATCAACTATGTAGGATGACTCTTTTTCAGATAACCCAGAAGGGATAGGAACACACCCTATGGTCATATATAGGGGAGGAAGGAATAATGGAAAATGTGTTTCCAAAACAAGGATGCTACTAAGAGGATCAGGGAATGAGGGAAGCTTGCAAAACTGTCAGCATAATCTTGCACCAAGGTTGTCCTCCTCAACCATGCCCTCATAGGTGATTTTATACTATCCTCAATAGGTTGAGGTGGTTGAATTCCATTGTATATGGGACAAGGGAAGTTTGGGAACGAGCCCAATCAAAAAACCCGCCCGAAAAATGTGGAATATTTTTTTTTTTTTCATATTTTTTAGGGCATCCACGAGTTGCAAACTAGAAAGACGCAGAAATCCACAGTTTTCACAAGGGGACTCGTGGATGGAAACAAAAATGTTTTTTTTAGGTGGTTTTGATGAAGGAGGATGGGATTTAATTTTGCAAGCTAGGGAAAAGGACTAAGCCATCTCACAAATGTAATTGATGTGGCGATTTGTGGTATAATAGATGCCCCCTGATGTGTGAGGTCAGAAATGAAATTGATGGTCGAAATACATTATAACTCTGAGAGGTGAGGATGCATTGAAGTAGATCCAATGAAGGTTCCCGAGTAGTTGATCCAAGAACAGAAACCATCAGTAGAGATCAAGTAAGAATATTCTCTTCCCGAGTCGGGCATACCCATGCTTAGGTGTAATGTAGGTATGGTCGCCAAATCAAGTACACTACGGATTCATGGCATATATGAAATTATGACTGATGTCCATGGCCACGAACAATACATGGTGGATCCATGTGATATATATAACGTAGAAATAATGGCCATAAGGAATACACAATGGATCCATGCAAAAAGTAGATCATAGCCACAAACAGATACACATTGGAGCTATGTCTCAAAATAAAATCATAGGATATTTGGAACCAATGGAGTGAAAAAATTGATCCTCCATAAGTACCAATTTCTAAGGGGTGGTACAATATATGTTGGGTAGGATCACAAAATATGTGATGCACGTACTTCACTCGAAGTCTTCAAAATGATCCATTGTGGTACTAATATACACTATGTGAATATATGTGTTAGGATCGAACACAGTGAGACACCATTTGATTATCGATCATTGATGTATACCATTAAAAAATGCAAGACGACCCATTGATGATGATAATGGGCATCAAGGTAACATGGTACAATATAACAAGTGTGAAAAAATGAACTTGTTTCGAACACCTGATACAATCTATTGATCAAGGGACATTGATGTATTCCCACTATTAATAGCGAGGGGAATTTCCATTGATGACTATAATCCCCAAGGTACCATAAATAAATATATATCTATTTCCAAGAGAAATATGTGTTGAAATCGATAGGAAGAGATCCACTGGAAGGAAGGCATTCAGGCATCCTCCATCATCCAGCATGAGGGGTAACAGAAGCCCAAAAATTTGGAAGGACTCAGAGGAACAGATTGTAAGGACCACACCGAGGTATGACTCTGGCATGCACCGGATGGAATAGTGCATGAAAGAGACTCTCCAAATAGTAGCCAATAATAAAGACTATTGACAAATACAAGGAATCCACCAATGGGGTCAAATGGAAACCACAATACCGCATGAATGCTTATGTGTGATGATTGTTCTTGACGTCGAACACAAGGGAAACCGACCAGTTAGCAACCAATGATGGTTTGTCATCTGTTGAGTGCAAGGTCAATTATCAATGATGGAAATAGGCCCAGGGTGCAACTCCAGTTCATACTCTCAAAGAAATTTATCAGAATCGATAAGATAAAACCCACCTGCAAGAAGTCAATGGGGACCTTCTATACTAGCACAAGTAAGATACAAAGATACTTGTGATGATGAGATGTACTTGACTAACACAGGAAGGCTGAATTCAAAGATCAAAGACTTTCTGCAGAATGGTCGACTCAAGCTGAAACTTCCCTTGAACAAAATCATGACACATTATGTCACTTAGGCAGCATGGATTATAAACTGGGATACATTTGTTATACATGAGGCATCATCAAATGCTCCATGTGGTTGTAAGTATAACCAACTTGAAGAGATTACACTAATAAATGAGAAAAAGTATCCTAAAGCCATACAAAACCCAAAATATTGAGACATTGACTCAAAGATTGTGCTTTTTCAAGGGCAACAAGACTTCTACCAAAAAACGATAGACGCTTTCCCCCCTTCTTTTTAGTTTTTTTCTTTTTTTTTTCTTTTTTATGTTATTAAATCCTGAAAAGGAATAAAATAATGTTATAGTGCAATGGAGGAAACAAGTGTTGCAGGCAAGCAAACAAGTTCCCAAGCGCAAGGAACATACCTATGTTCAATTCAAGGAAGCATGTGCAGGATAAGGACACTCGGGGGATGTTTCCTCCATGGTTAAGGTGTCGATTCACAAAGGCATAAATTTCAAGTATAACAACTGGTAGGAATGCATAAGAAAATGGTTCAACGATGGCAAGTTGAAGCCAAAATTAGGCCTAGAAGCACGAGTGGATAATATGAAATGAAATTACAACTCAACAAAATTTTGGAAGCCCCATGGGTAAGTTAGGCAGAAAGAGTTTGAAAGGAAGTCATGATGCTTCAACGCATAGACATGGTGGGATTAAAGAGGGCTTCTGAGCCTACAGGAAAACTATAGCATAGGTGTCAAAAATACCAGTGAGGTACCAACTAGGACACCCATGAAGAGGTAAGCTCTACCATTCGTAAATGACACCTTTAAAGAAGCTTGAAGGTATGATGTCATGAATGTATGGGGTGTCCCTATGGTAGATATGTGAGTGATATTAATAAATGCATTATGCAAGCGGAATGGAACCTATTCTATATGCCAGTAAAGAACACAATAATTATTGAAGAATCTGAAAAGTGTCGACATAAGTAGCAACATACATTAGAGGGAGTCTCATAGGTAATGGCCAGAAAAATATTGAGAAGAAGATATGTAGCTTCAACGAAAATTCATGGTGGGACTAAATAGGATTCCCAAGCCTATGAAAGTATTTTCAGCATGGGCGCCAAACTGAAAACAAGGTTCTAACCAGGGAACCCATGAACAGTAGGCTCTACCACATGAATTATGACACTTCTAAACAACAGATAAGGTTGTGTGTCACCACTCAGTGGGGTCGAATCCTAAGGAAAAATGAAACAGGAAATGGATAATGCAAAAATGCATGGAGGGGAAAATCTAACCTATATGTTAGTTTCAATATCATTACATGTCAGAACGTATCGACATGGAAGAAAAGGTACCAAAGAAAAATGTCTTCAAAGTCCTGTATGTAAGACCAAAAACACTCACACTGAAGTTAATAAGTCTAATATATAAACCTACGATAAAAACAATTATTATGGGATACAGAACTTGAAAACAAGAAACTCTGAAAGTACAATATGTACAGAGAAATGCATAAGCTTACGGCTTATGCATCGTAGTGCTCCAGGTAGAGCCCATTGCTAGGCTCAAGGCAAGGTTTTATTTGGTAAATCACATGTAAAGGTTCCAGTTCAGGAAGAGGTCGAAAATCCATAATCATAGCTTCACAGATAGCCTCATCTGAAGGCAACTCAACATCCATGAAACCAGAGCTTGAGGTCTTACAAACACTAATATCATACTCAAGAGGAAAAACATAGTCCCTTGGAACAAAAGGGGGAAGTGAAGGATCACATGCCCCCATTGGATACACCACTTGATCAATTGTCGAGACCTTATCCTGAGAAGGAAAACATGACTATAAACATTCCTTCTTAGAAGTAATTGAACACCAAGGATAAGACATCACATAATTCACCTGTGGAAGGGAAAAATCTACTCAAACACTAGGAACATATTGTTGAGATCATTTCCCGCTTCAGAAATTTCCCTCCACTTTTCTACCTTCCCAGTTTCTTTTTTCCCTTTCTTTTCCCTCTTCTATACTAACCCATTTTTCCCTTTCTCTTTTTTCCTTCTACTTTCCCTTTCTAGTTCTATACTTAGTCATTTTTCAGAACGACGGGTTCCTAAGTTGGCGGACTTGAAGATATTCATCTCCATCCATATCCTCACATCACAAGTATGAACGACCGTCGCACCATCCTATACTTATCTAATTTTGCGATCGTGGATTATTGGGTTGTTGGGATCGAACTCTCGTACCCCATGTTTTGTGATATACATTTTGCATCCAAAATTTTCACAATCTAAATTTTGACCCCCGGACTCCCCAAACTTCCAAGTCTCATTCCTCCTACAATGAGTTCGCCCGCCTATCACGCTATCTTATACTTAGTTGATTTTGAACCTTCTACAGACGTGGGTTTGTGGGTTCCCCAAAATTCCCAAATACTATTTCCCTCTCGTCTGTCCCCGCCACCCTCACACTCTTCCCAATGCTCACTTAGTATTCTTTGAATGCTAACAACTCATCATCCAGGATCGTAAAGATTGTCATTAATAAGTGCAGGGCTCGAGGAGATCTCCTATTAAAATGCATTAAACCAGGATTTATGGAAGATTATATTATCCCTCTCAAGCGTTCATTTTAAACATTATCTGGAGCAAAGGAACGTTCCCGTCAACTTATGGCAGCAACTCGATAACAGTTCTGTGGAGATACATTGAACATTTTCAGGCGTGAGGACCATAGTTTTCAATGGTCCAGAGCATATTCCTACTACTCATCCCCTTCTTCCCAGAAGGAAGTAATATAAACATTTGGAATTGTGCACGCAGGTTGTGTCTCAAAAGTCTCTAACTGTAAGGAGTTGTTCACCTGGTGCGCCGAGAGATATATTCCAAGCCAACGGACCATTCATTTGTCAGACCATTCCCTTATCTCTTTGTTGCCTCAGGTATTTCGTAAGATGTTGAGACTTCCCAAGCCAACGCTTACCTTCAAGCGAGAATATTGCAGAGAATTATTAAAGAATCATGACAATGGATTAGACCTCTTACCTGAATTCCTGGAGAACCCAGCAATCATCCCTGAGGGCATCACGAGATTGTAGGTTAGCTCATTCAAAAATCCTTTCCAGGAAATTGCTTGGATTTTCATGAGGATAATAGGAAAAGAAACTACGGTCGGCATCTCCCGCATGATTCTTTACATTCTATATTTTACGGTCAAAGAACAGGCCATCTTCGATTGGGGCAAGTTGATTTCCATTGAAATCTATTCCAATTGTCTCAATACAAGGAGAATAAATTGTTTATGTCATGTTATTTGGTTTTCTTGATAGAACATTGTTGTCAGTTCCTGAGATTATCTGTGTGTAAGAAGGTAAACTGTGAATTCGACCCTATAACCTTTTGGTATCAAACATTATGGAGGCACAAGGCCTCCTAACATTTTTATGAAGTTTTTAATGATTTTGTCTCATTTTTTAAAGGCTTTTTGTTTGGAAAGGACACTTCCCGGATGTCTGACCAAGTGATTAAGTTCCTAGATAGGAAGGGGACACTGGAACAAATGGAGAATTACAATGTCATAAGGATTTTCAGTTCCAAGGAAAATCCTTCCTTCCTTCCATGCCACATATCTGACAAAATGTTTGTTACTGAAATAGCAAGGCAGTACAACTATTGGTTTCATTTTTTCCATGAAAATAGAAAAAAGAAATTCATACCTCTACCTTGGAAAGTAGGCGACTTCATATTCATAAATATGAACAAGATTGATGAATTTGTAGGCCATTTCCACGGCCTGAATCTAAGATATGTTGAAAAGGTAAAAGGGTTTGAACCTAGCGGAATTTTTGTAGAACATCTATTGGTAGTTGGTTTCAGAAATTCTTTTATTAATGGTATTCTGAATGAAGACTGATATAATGTCTCAGGAACTCTCGCTCGTGACATTGGTGACCTGGAAATGATATTCAACACCAATGAGTCGTACAAACAGAAATGAAAATGTTCGGGCAAGAAGAGTGCCCAATCCCCAACTGTCACTTCATAGAGTACAACATCTCGGAGCAGTGCTCCAATGGCCCACAAAATTAATAAATTAACCCATAGTTATCCAGGTGGAGGAGGAGATAAGAACCCTCCTTCGGGAAAAATTGGATGCTCCTACAAGCTTCCCTTGAGGAAGAAAAGAAAAATATGTGCAAGAAGAGGAGGGACCTTAAGGTGAAAGCGACATCCACGACCTCTCCCTCGAGGATATGGAACTCGAGATTGACATCGAAAAGGTGTTCCCCAACGTTGATCATCCATAGAACATGACTCACCAGAATCATCTGATGGAAATAATTGAGAGTGAGACCTTTAATGAAGAAGAGTCTTTTGTATTTCAGAGCGTTGTTTTTTACAGCGAGTCCAAAAATTTAATTATTGAGAAAAGAGATGTAAAGAATATAAAGGGGAAATCTCGTTCAAACATCAACCTACGGAACATGTAACCTTCCCAAATTTCCCAAATTCGCCAAGAAACTGGAGATGCTCTAGATAATTATATTGGAGGCCTTGAAGTAGAGAATGTCAACTTAAAGGGAAGAATCAAAGAATTGGAGGAAGCTTTAATGCCTCTTCCAGTACTTGCTAGTCCTTTAGGAATAATTGGGCCTACCACACTTGCAGTAAAACTGAAAGGATCTGCAAACCTGATCACATCATCCATGGGCTATGTGGAGAATAAAATTAAGAAAACAATGGAATTAATTACAGAGGCATAGGAGATGTCAAAGAGCATGGTCTCTTTTGGAACGAGGGCACATGCCTTTCACGAATATTTATAGGTAGATTTGAAAAACGAAGAAGGTTTTTACCTCGACGCGGTCGTACCCTTCGGTTTTAAAGTTACCAATATGATAGAGTTGAGAAGAAGAGAGGAGGGTATACCTTCTTTGAACCAGATAAAACAGCTAAATGCATGTTGGAAGGAAAAGGTTAAGAACTTGAATATTATTGTCCAAGCATGCAGTCAGGACATAACTAGGAGAGAAGAATTATTCAAAAGGTTGACTGAGATGGACCTATTCGGGAGCACCAATGAGGTCCAAGACCCAAAATTGATTCTCAACTCGTTGTTCCTAACCAAGCAAGCCTTTGAAAAACAAGTTGAAATCTTTAAAGGGTTATCATTTGAAAAATTATATGGCATTCTTGAGTATAGTGAAGATGACGTGGAAAATTGGCTAGTCGACTATTCAATGAAAAATCAAGATATTGAAGAATCTTTCTGGAATATTTCTATTGATATAAGGGACTTGGAGGGTGAGTTCTTCAATATAAAAATCCAGCATGAAATCAATGTGGCACCAATGAGAAGCTATATCAAGGAGTGGTTTAAAAAGGCTTTCGAAAAACTTACTGATGAAGGAAAAAGGCAGTTGAGACGGTTCTTGTAACCATCGATGAAGGGAAAAAGGCAGTTGAGACGGTTCTTGTAACCATCGATGAAATCCATAAAAGGACATCAGCGAGCAAGTGACAAGAGAGGATATACCATCATAGTAATTTCATATTGATCACATATTTCTACCTTTATCAAGTTCTTCATCCAGTTACGCCACCTCTTTAAATAGAAAGGTTAAACCGAAGACTGATAATTTCCTTTTTCTTCTTACCAGGTGTTGATGTCCTCTGCCTCCCACTTTATTCTTTCTACAAACTTCATTCTTATATATATATTCTTTATGGTTTGCAGGAGCCCCAATCCCAGTGATTATGACAAACGCATTTAAATTTTAGAGAATATGTAATGAACTTATATATTTTTTAGAAATTCCAAGAGAGCTATTTTGGGAACAATCTTGACTGTACTTTGTAACCTTGCTTTCTGAATATAAATTATTTGAGTTTGATCTATCACTATCTTTATTTGAGTTGCCCATGTATCACTCTGTCAAATTTCTCTTATGCATGCGGATCATTTTCTTTTACTTTTTTATGTGATCAGAAATATTTAGCCCTACTATGATGGATGCAAGAGAATTTTGTTTATTTGTTTTAAATGTGTGAATGTGTGTGGTTCTTGGTCCACTCTCGGGAACTTTCTTTAAAAGAAAACAAAAAAAAAAAAAACCGTTTTTATATTTTTACTTTCTTTTTTACTATGACAGACTTCTATAAAAGTTCCACATTATGAAAATCTTGAGCCCCACAAAAAAATCATAAATAGAGGAGTACCACCTCTATAAAAATGCAGGTGGATTTATATCCTTGTGAGGTTGTCATTTTGGTCCTAACAAATTCAAGCGTAAACATTTTTGGCGACCATACTGGGGACATGAACTAAAATTTGGAACATGGCCCGGATTTGTGAAAGAATATATGACTTTATCCCAAGGTAATCAACCCCATTTAGAAATTGGATTGAATAATCATCGAAGCATTTTACACCAGTTGTATAATCTGGTAATAACAACATCCTAGACTCAAGAAGAGTTAGAAAGGTCCTGGCAGATCTTAGTCCAGGAAGAATAAAGATAAATCCTTCGAAGACAAAGGAGAGAAGAACGACAAGATCGAAGAAATCAAAGGCTAGATAGAGTAGCACAAGAACAAGGTCAAGATTAAGGTTGGACGAATACAAGGGACCCATTACCAGAAGAAAAAGTAAGAAACTCTTTGTCCTTAGAAGTGAAAAGTCTAGCCCTAAAGTCTCCTCAGACATGGCAGTGAGAGATGAACAGCCCTGAGACAAGCATCATGAGGAGAGACAAGGAGAAGAAAGATATGCCGCAAGAAACCAATCAATCCCAAGGTTTGGAAATAGAGGAGGGTAAGAGATTCCCCTCTTAATATTATAGGTGAACAACATGAGCTCCTTGTTCTCCCTAAGGGCACCTTAAAGGAATTTTCTGGAGATGGTAAAATTGATGCTAAGAGGCATCTGCACTTATTTCTTGACGTTTGTGACTTTCACCGAGTTCAATATGACGACGTCATGGTGAGGTTGTTTCTGCAAACCTTATTAGAAAGAGCTTATGAATGGTATACAATGTTTCCTAGTATATCCATTCACTCATTTAACGACCTCGAAGCTATGTTTCTAACTATGTTTTCCCCTCCAATTTCCTACCATACCCTCCTCACAGACTTCACCCATATTGGGTTGAGGAAGAACGAAAGGATACGAGATTTTAATCTTAGGTTCAATAAGACCTTGAGTAGAATTCCAGAAGATAAAATACCAAATGACTCGGTCATTCTTGGTTTTTATAAGAATGCAATGCCCCTAAATGTAAAATATTCCATCAGAACATCCCAAATGGATACTTTGGAGGAAACAATGACTAAGTCCACCGAGATGGAAGAAATTATGATTAAGACGGGTGTCAACCCCGACATTATACAGGGAAGAGTACAAAGGAAGATGGGAGGATTGAATATTGATAATCAAGGAGATTCCATCTCAATAAAGAATGAAGAATTCAAACCTCGAGTGGCTTAGAATCAAATGGCTAGAGGAGGATTTTTTAAAGGAACCATACAAGATGTAAAGGTTGATCTTGTGGCAGTGCAGGAAACAAAGCAAAGAATTGAAATTGCACAAATGAATAGAACCATCAAAAAGATGCAGAATGAGATAACCAGACTGAGAAGGGGAGATAATTACATGCCAAACCCAAGAATGTTTATTCCTGAGAAAAGGAGGAACCCTCCCCCTGAAAACAAAGTTAGGTTCGAGAATATTGATGACCCACAGAGACCAAGGGTTCCAAGACAACCCACTCCAAACACGGTTTTTCTGGATGATGTCTATGACGAGCAATTAATCGAGCAAGAAATTTATTACTTACATGATGAAAGCTCTAAGACAGTGTAGATGGACAGATGTGAGACATCCATGTATATATTTGGAGAGGGCGACAACGATCCTAAATCGCAAGAAAACGTCGCCCGGACAAGAGAGTTTGTAAATAGACCAAAGAATAAAGGTGACTCTGACAAGGAAAAACAAAAAGAAAAAGAAAAGGAAGAAACAAATGAAAAAGTGTCAAATGAGAAAGTGACAGATTGAACCAAAAGGCACATATGGCGTCAAGCTCCACTCAAATGACGTATAATGTCATGGAGGACTTAAGTAAATTGAGGATAATTATGCCTTTTATGGAAGTGGTAAAGATTCCTCAGTAGAGATAGAACATCTTGAAGTTGTTGGGTGATCCATCAGAATGAACTGAAGTTGTCATTACCAGTCCAAAACAGAGCTAGAGCCCGTCGACTACCAAGATGAGAGGCAAAATTCCTCCCTTCTACATTTCAATTGAAAATCATGATGTTGCATTACATAATTGTTTAGTGGACACTAGCGCAACAAATAATATAATGTCACTTGCGGTCATGGAGGCATTGGGCATGAGTTGCACTAAGTATTATGAAACCAATGAGAGCATATATGTAATCGATTCTAGAAAAGTGCCAGCGTACGGAGAAATCAAGGATTTTTATGCTTGGATTACAGCATCCCCCCATATCATCACAGTTTTCAATATTATTGTGGTAGAACTTCCTCCAACATATGGGGTTGTGCTGGGAATATATTGGACATCCGTGATCGATGGATATATAATGAATATGGAAGTTGTATGATGCTACCAGGAAAGGCGGGAGCAATGATTAAAGTACCCCGTGAACCCAGAAAAACCTTCTTGTTCAAGAAGAACAACAATGAATTAATGGAATATTATATAGATGTCGGGATTGGAAACTATGCAATCCTAGACATGGAGCACAACGAAATCCTAGAGCGAGTTCAAGGCTTGGAAGGCCAAGAGTGTTTGTTTGAAGGCTACTGGATAATTTCGTTCGATGGAGACTATTCTAAATCAGGGAGCAGAGTTGGAATTTTTCTTATGAGTCCAGATAAGACAATGCATATCCATGTTGTAAGACTGGAGTTTCCATGCACGAATAACGAGGTAGAATACGAAGCTTTGATACAGGGGATGATCCTCATACAAGAAATGAAAATAGAACATCTCATTGTGATTGGAGATTCATAGTTGGTCATCAATCAGGTCACCTAAAGGTACAAAAACAAAAAGGAAAGACTTAAGTTGTATTTCAAAAGAGTTAATGAACTGATGGAATCTTTCAGCTCTTTCAACATTTCTTTCATTCCAAGAGACAAGAATCACAAGGTTGATTCACTAGCCTTGGTGACCTCATTATCAAACCCAGACGATGCCCAAAGAAAAATGTCTTTCCAAGTAGAAAGAGCTTTTCGACCATCCATGCCCAATAATATTGAGTACTTACAAGTATTTGAGAATGATGAACAATTGGAAAAAATTGTGTTAAACAATGATGAAGAAGAAGATGCATCTATCGTCCCAAAAAACTATATACAAGTTGAATCTATGTTTACAAAAGATGATCATTCCAAGAATCTCCTTGAAGAAGTTTCAGTTCGAAAGGTGCAAGAAACGAGAAAAGTCAATATTGGAATGGACAAGTCCCCGAAATATGTCAACTTGGGAGTTGATTCCACCACCGAAGAGGTTGATCAATATGTTTCCTTATTCAAATAATATATTGATGTATTCACTTGGACCTTTGATGATTTGAAATCTTATGATAAAACGATATTCCAACATATCATTCCTTTGAGGGAAGAATCAAAACCAGTGAAGCAAAAAATAAGGATGATGAATCCCAAGCTAAAACCTCTGGTAAAAATCGAATTGGAGAAGTTGAAAAAGGCAGGGATAATTTATCCCATTAGAAATGCAAAATGGCTTTCAAATCCAGTGATTGTAAGGAAAATGATCAAGGAAATAAGAATGTGTGTTGACTTTAGAGATATTAACAAAGAAAACATAAAAGATAATTTTCCTTTGCCAAACATAGAGTTTCTTCTACAACAAGTTACTGGATCGGCTTGCATGTTCATGTTGGATGGTTTCTATGGATATAATCAAGTCTTGGTGGTTGAGGAAGATAGATCAAAGACAACATTCATCACACCATGGGATACATATGCATATGCTAGAATTCCCTTCGGTTTGAAGAATGTTGGAGCCACATTCCAAAGGGCCATGGATCATGCATTCAACGGGTTAATAGGAAAGTTTATGGCAAACTATCAAGATGACTTGACAGTGAATTAAAACAAAAGGGAGGATCACATCCATCATTTAAGAAAGGTTTTTGAAAGATGTAGATTATATGGTGTTTCTATGAACCCAAAGAAATGTTTGTTCATTGTGACTCAAGATAAGTTGTTGGCCCATATTGTATGCAAGGAATGGATTTACATAGATCCAGAAAGAGTTAAATCAATAAATGAGCTCAACCCCCCGACATCCAAGAAGGGATTCCAATAATTCTTCGCAAAAATCAATTTTGTTCAAAGATTTGTTCTTGATTACGCAAGCATCATAAATCCTATCAATTTGTTGTTGCAAAAGGAGCAGAGATTCGAGTGGACAGCAGATACTCAGCAAGCATTCAACAATATCAAAGGGAAAATCACCACCACTCCTATCCTCATCAGTCCAAAATTCCAAAGAGACTTTATTATCTATTCATTTTCTATAGAGGAAGTTGTTGCATCCGTTCTCACTCAGAAAAATAGCAATGGAGAAGAAATCTTGATAAGTTTTATGAGCAAAACCCTACACAACTATGAGTTGAGCTATTCAGAACTCAAAAAGAAAGTCTTGGCTCTTGTAAAATAAGTAGCACGCTTTCGGACGTATATATTAAACTCCCATGTTATAGCTTATGTTCCCTTATCACCAGTGAAGATGCTTGTAAATCAACAGTTGAGAGAAGGAAAGTGGGCTAACTAGTTAGCAAAAATTCAAGAATATGATATTGAGATTAAACCTTTAAATTCAATCAAAGGACAAGGTTTATGCAAGCTCATCATGAATGGGGACTCGGTCGATGGGATGATTTCAATATCAGTCGGAGAACCATTAGTTGATTCAGAATGGTACAGAGATATCATATTCTACTTAAGGTTCGGGAAATTTCTTGTCACAATGAATCCAAGGGAGAAAAGGACACTTAAGATGAAGGAGAACCATTATGTGTTGATTGTTGACATACTGTTCAGAAGGAATTTTGATGGTATACTGCTGAGATGCATCGATGAAAATAAATCCCAGGAACTAATCAAAGAACTTCATGAGGGAATATGTGGTGGACACTTTGCACCCACTGCAACTGCACACAAAATAATCAGAGCGGGATTTTACTGGCCATCAATCTTCAGATATTTGTATGCCACAATAAGGAATTGTTTGTCATGTTAGTAGTTTTAAGGAAAATTGAAGAAAGTTGTGATGCCTTTGCAGTCGATTGTGGTAGAACAACCATTTTCAAAATGGGGACTTGATGTTTTTAGGAAAATTAATCCAAAATCTAGCAAGGGGCATATGTACATTCTAACAGCTACCAATTATTTCATGAAATGGTTGGAAGCAGTGGTGCTAAAGAAGGTTGATGTTGAAGAATTGATTAAATTCCTCAAGGATAACATTCTGTCTAGATTTGGTGTCCCTAATAAATTTATCATATACAATGGTTCGATCTTCACCGAGTCAAAGTTCACAGAGTTTTGCAGACAATATGGAATCATCATGGGTCAGACATTGAATTATTACCCACAAGGAAATGACCTTGTTGAATCCACAAACAAAACACTTGTGCAGATACTGAAGAAAATCGTTGATAGCAACCAGAGGAATTGGCATCTGAAGTTGATGGAAGCATTATGGGCAAGTAGAACAACCCCGAAGGATAGCACAAGGATGTCTCCATATCTATTGGTTTATGGGAAACCGGCGAAAATGTCGATTAGCATCGAGCTCAATGCATTGATATTTGCAGTTAATACCAAGGATACATAAGACAGTTCACCCATCCAGAAGAGAATCAATCAGTTGTTGAAGTTGGAAGAGGAATGACGCAAAGCCATGAATCAAACTTCTCAGAGGCAGCAGAGTGTCAAGAGATATTTTGATCAAATCACAACTATGAAGAACTTTCAGAAGGGAGAGTTGGTACTACTTTGGAACAAAGTCAAGGATAATTCGTCCATGCATACAAATTTTGAAGCACTCTAGATCAGACCATATGTCATCGAGAAGATATTGGGATTTAACTCCTATATGCTTCAACACATGAAAGGAAAAAGGTTAATGTTGCCTGTCAACGGGAAACATTTGAAATGTTTCTTCTCCGAAGACTTTTTCATTCCCATTGTAAATAATTTTATTTTTGTTTAGTTTGTATATTCTTAATCTAAGTCCATAGCCCAATGGGAAGAAGCACATGGTCATGAGAGATTATGGATTTTTTACAACCCACAAGGGGTTATCATCCCACATTTGGAGCCTGTTGTTGAGATCATTTACCGCTTCTGAAATTTCCCTCCACTTTTCTACCTTCCCAGATTCTTTTTTCCCTTTCTTTTCCCTCTTTTATACTTACCTGCTTTTCCCTTTCTCTTTTTTCCTTCTACTTTCCCTTTCTATTTCTATACTTAGTCATTTTTCAGAATGGTGGGTTCCCAGGTTGGCGGACTTGAATATCCTCATATCCATCCATACCCTCACATCACGAGTCCAACCGATTGTCGCACCATCCTATACTTAGCCAATTTTGTGATCGTGGATTCCCGAGTTGGCGGGGTCAAACTCTCATACCCCATGTTCTATGATATACATTTTACATCCAAAAAATTTGTGATCTACATTTTGACCCCCAGACTACCCGAACTTCCAAGTCTCATTCCTCCTATGATGACTCCGTCCAACCATTGCGCTATCCTATATTTAGATGATTTTGAACCTTCTACAGACACAAGTTCCTGGGTTCCCCAAAAGTACCAAATCCTATTTATCTCCCATTCGTCCCCGCCACCCTCACACTCTTCCCAATGCGCATTTAGTATGATTTGAATGATAACAACTCATCATGCATGATCGTAAAGATTGTCATTAATAAGAGAAGGGCTTGAGGAGATCTCCTATTAAAATGCATTAAACCAATATTTACAGAGGATTATATTATCCCTCTCAAGTGTTCATTTTAAACATTATCTAGAGGAAAATGAACGTTCTCCTCAACTTATGGCAGCAACTCGACAACAGTTTTTTGGATATACACTGAACATTTTCAGGCATGAGGACCAAAGTTTTCAGTGGTCCAGAGCATATTCCTACTGCTCATCCCCTTCTTCCCAGAAGGAAGTAATCTGGACGTCTGGAATTGTGCACGCAGGTTGTGTCTGAGAAGTCTTTGACTGTAAGGAGTTGGTCACCTGGTGCACTGAGAGATATATTCCAAGCCAATGGACCATTCAATTTCGGAACCATTCCCTTGTCTCTCTGTCGCCTCAGGTATTTCATAATATGTTGAGACTTCCCGAGCCAACGCTTACCTTCAAGGGAGAACATTGCAGATAATTATTAAAGAAGAATGACAATGTATTAGACCTCTTACCTAAATTCCTAGAGAACCCAATGGTCGTCCTCGAGGACATCACGATATTGCAAGTTAGCTCATTCAAAAATCCTTTCCAGGAAATAGCTTGGCTTTTCACGAGGATAACAGGACAAGAAACTACAGATAGCATCTCGCATGATTCTTTACATTCTATATTTTATTGTCAAAGAATAGGCCATCTTCGATTGCGGCAAGTTGATTTCCATTTAAATCTCTTCCCAATTATCTCAATACAAGAAGGAGAAAAAATTATTTGTGTCATGTTATTTGGTTTTTGCAATAGCACATTGTTGTCATTTCCCGAGATTATCTATGTGTTAGAAGGTAAATTGTGAATTTGACCTGGTAACCTTCTGGTATCAAACATTATGGAGGCATAAGGCCTCCCAACATTTTTATGAATTTTTAATGATTTTGTCTCAGTTTTTAAAGGCTTGTTGTTTGTAAAGGACACTTCTCGGATGTCTGACCAAGCGAGTAAGTTCTTGGATAGGAAGGGGACACTAGAACAAATGGAGAATTACAATGTCATAAGGATTTTTGGATCCAAGGAAAATCCTTCCTTCCTTCCATGCCACATATCTAACAAAATGTTTGTTACAAAAATAGCAAGGCAGTACAACTACTGGTTGCATTTTTTCCATGAAAAGTGAAAAAAGAAATTCATACCTCTGCCTTGGAAAGTTGGGGACTTCATATTTAGAAATATGAACAAGATTGATGAATTTGCAAGCCATTTCCATTCTGAATTTGTAGATCAATACTGACAATGCTTCCATTGTGAGGAAAATGCATGACATGAAAAAGCGTAGACACCACATCATTCATAGCATAAACATAATCATTCCCAAGAAGCATATTAAAGTATAAAGGGCCTGGCACTACTAAAAATCGATTAGAATAGTCTTCCCACCTAAGGTAATAGGAAACTGAGGAAGAATCCTCAATCATTCACTAGGTCCTTTGTCAAAGTCCATCAACTCATTGGTAGGTGACACAAGCTTGGGAGAACCCAAATCTTTCCAAGTCGAGGAGGATAAAATATTTGTAGAGGATCCTTCTTCTAGAATACATCGACGAACGCCTTTCAACAAAGATTCAACCAGAACCATTATATGGAAAGGTTCAAAAGAAGGAAGGTGAGGCTCTACAAGATCATTCCGATCAAAGGAAATCATCCTAGTACTTGGAGGGATCGTACTCGAAGAGAATGGAGCACCCCCTTCTTTAGGAGGTACTAAACTAGAAATGCTAAAGACATAGTCAAAAGATGCATCATTCCCTGAAAGAAGAGTGGGATCGGTCGAATATTGTGTCAACTCGACCACTTTGGAAGACTGGTAACTCTCTAAGAAAAGAGTGGGATCGGTCAAATATTTCATCGGTATGACCACTTCCTCAACCACTGGTTGAATAGGATGTGAGGAAACATGGTCAAGGGATGAATCACCCCACAAAATGACAGTGTTATCGGTCAAATATGGGATCAACACGATCAATTCATCAACCAACGATTGATTAGATTGTTGGGAATCTGAATATGACACAAAGCTAGAAGGGTCTTGAGACAAGGACCATGCTCTTCATAACATGACAATAGTAGGGAATAAATGATTAAGGTGATCTCCTTTGCAAAGATTACAAGGAAACTTGGGCTTACATCCTATTCATCTAGGTTTATCAATAGTATCAATTCCCCCAGTATGACTTGCAGTGGCTGGTGGGTTGCCCCCAGCATGACTTGCAGTGGCTAGGTACTGATCTGCAACATGATTTGCATAGGTTGGTGACATTTTTTCAGTATGATTAGCAATGACTAGACTCGTGCCCCCAGCATGACTTGCAACGACTGGTTGCTTGTCTTCAACATGACTCGCAGAGGTTGGTGACTTTATGCCAATATGACTAGAAGTTACTAGAATTTTTATCCCAACATGACTCTCATAAGTTAGTTGTTTTCCCCCAACATGACTAGCAGAGGCTGACAACATGTCTCCAATGTGACTAGAATAGGTTGGTGAAAGGACTCCAACATGACTCGCAAATGTTAGTGATGCAATGCCAGTATGACTAGCAGTGACTGGACTTTTACTTCCAACATGACTTGTAGAGGTTGGTTGCTTCCCCCCAACATGACTCACAGAGGTTGGTGGCAGGTCCCCAACATGACTAGCATAGGTTGGTGACAGGACTCAAACATGACTCGCAGAGGTTGCTGACTCAATTTCAGTATGACTAGCAGTGATTGGACTTTTACTTCCAACATGACTTGTGGATGTTGGTTTCTTTCCCCTTGCATGACTCACAGAGGTTAGTGACAGTTCCCCAACATGACTAGCAAAGGTCGGTGACTCAACACCAGTATGACTAGCAGTGACCAGACTTTTACTTCCATCATGACTTTTAGAGGATGGTTTCTTTCCCACAGCATGACTCACAGAGGCTGGTGACAGGTCCCCAACATGACTAACAAAGGTTGGTGAACTCTTTTTCTTACTCTTCCTCTTCCTCTTCCTTTTATACTTATGGTTAATAGTAGCTATACTTTCACCAGAAGAGGGAGAAGGAGAAGGAGTAGACTTCATGGATGCAAAGGGCAAAGGATCAACATCCATACGATGCCCATGACATAAATTTCTTATCTAAGAAGCATCAAGAGAATTTGAGACATTCATAGTGGTCCACAACCAAATTGGTAGTCCTACATTCAACCTAGCAATGTTCAAAGTGGCCATCAAGGGAGCACCAACGTTTCCAAAGAATGGAAAAGCACAAGAATCACCTTGGGCAAGGGTCCCTTGGTTGGTATCCTCAATAAATTTGGCCATATCATTCTTATGCACAGGTTCATCCCTTGTGGGATTGTTCATGTCGATGAAAGTCTCACACACTGACTCTGGCGAACTAGTGGTATAAAAACCCACGCCTTCTAAGAGGAAGCTCCATGCTTTCAATATAAATACCAGGGGTCCTTCCCGACCAGCGGAGCAGTTGGTCGACCACCCTAAATCAATGATCCAAAAGTGGTGATACTGAAACAACCTAAGGCCAACTATACAAAGAAACACTCAAATAAAAATTCCTAAGAGAAACATCACAAGAAAACAACTTCTTCAAAACTTCAGCCCACGTGAACGAGTTCTTGAGTCCTGAGGAATTAAAACGTGGAAAGGGACCTTCTGTAACATCCCGCTCTGGCGCACTGACAAAACTTATTCTTTGAGGACACTTGCTCGCAAGTGATCTAGATTTTTATGATGATGATCCACTTAACCTTG